>JAUMHH010183644.1:0-14771 GCA_032359455.1 Chlamys rubida | reverse complement strand
ACTATACAAGCAGGGCGTTAAAACGAGTTTTAAATTTATGGGCCGCAAAGCATATGAAAAACTTGACAAGGGAAATTACTCTTAAGGCAGAAAAATACTCCTTTAGGTTGTTTCATCTAGATCTTCTATATAGAAGGGAGAACACTCTGAAAAAAACAACTCTAAGGTGAATTTTTCTTGACGATTATAACTGATACAGCGGTACTCTCTATTTTAAAACTTTTCTCTTTGCCCCAACATGTGTGAAGCGTTATGATACATAATTATGTCTGTATTGCCAGAATGAGGAACTATAACCATCACGTGACGGACATGCTGTCTAAATACAGTTTAGAAGATCTCCCGTCTCAGGAGGAACAGCAGGAATCGTACACTAGCCACCGAGATAACATTTTAACACAACTAGACTATCTGGAAAGTGTATTAAAGGTAAGTGTAGAGGCTATGGTGTTTAAACGCATTTCTATTTTAAAATTCGATTTGATAACTCTTGAAAATCATATTTTATAATGGTGCAAATTACTAAATAACCAACTGGATACAAAAAACGACACAGGTGAGGTATTATAAGTATAGAGCTTGTAATAAACTGTTAAAACTCTAAAAATCCCCATTGGTCAGTTTAGTCTCAACCTTTTATTATGGTGATATGTTACTATATATACTTCGTTCAAATACAGTTTGCCTTTTTGAGACTACAAGTTAATACAATGTATATAGTAGATATATTTTCGTATTAAGTACATTGTATGTCAACAGTCCAAAGTAAAATCATTTTCAATTATTAGTATAATTTCTCCCATTTGCGGGCTGTAATTATGTCGACAGTCTATATTGGTTTTGTTTACTTTTGGCTAAAATTCGAGTGAGAAGTAGCTTTGTCTACAATGTACAGGCCAAATTGAAGATACTTTCTATTGATTATAGTCGTTTCCGATTTTTTCTGGTGATATGTACGTGTCGTTCTGTATATTTTCTACTTTAAGTATGTGACGAGTATTGAGGATTTATTTCATTAGATATAAATCAAATTAAAAAAAGGTCCTAATTTGCTACAAAACTCTACGTATAGGCTCTATGAGTAGAATATCGTATTAAACTAGTTGTTTGAATTTTTTTTAATATTTCTTAACAGTCCATCCTTAATATAAAGTGTCCAAAAATTCACGTTAGTAACATGGAATTATCATGTAGTAAGACAGCAGGCCAAACTACTTTTTTGCCGATGCCCTGCAGAAAAAATATTGGATAAGAGGCTGTTAACACGAAAAGACTTTTATGGTGAAATTCACAAATCGCTATCTGAAATATTGATTGGTGTATTACCAACTTTTAGGTCAGTGGTCACTACAACAGCTAGATCACCCTTTGGTTTTAGTTCTATTGCCGAGTAAGACCCTCCCACTTATTTGTTAATATATTGTATACATTTATTCAACCAAAATAAGTACTTATAATGTGTTGAATAGGAGAGAAAATACTTTTTCCTAAAATATCTTCTAGGAGAGTCCTTAATATGTTTTATTTTAACACCGATGTTGATTTAGTATATTCATTTCTATGTTGGTTGCAGGTGCGTGTGTACCTGGTCGGAGACGAGGTGACGCTGGCGGACATGTGTGTATTCTGTAGAATTAAACAGCTAACTCTCCTAGACATAGACATTGTCGTTAACAGGTATCCGTGCGTTTCTAAATGGATGGCCAAACTCACAGAGAGGCCAGGCTTTTTCGCTATAGCTGCTTCAGCCAAATTACCTCTTCAACTGTGATAAGTGTACAATACCAAACTTTGTTAAACAAGAGAAATTGTCATTTACAGTGCTATTATGCGCTTATCTTGTAAGTTGAACATACTGAATGTTTCTGAAAGTACTGCATGCACGATTCATTCTTGTAGGGTCCGTTGAGATTTATTCATATTATTTGTCTCCGTAAAATAAAAATACTCCTACGGACTTTCACATACAATAAAATCACGTAACAATATTAAGCTATAATTTACGAGATATTTTACCTCATACTAGATGATTTTCTCCATATCTCCAAAATATGCATTACGATACTGGGAGAGAAGGAAAGCAGTTGAGCAATTCGTATGTGATTACTCATATCTCGTCCACTTCAAGTGTTATTCAACTTATAACATGTACCAAACAAATGTCGATTGTGAAATACTGATACCATCAGTTCCATAAACGGCAGAAGAAAATCCACACTAGCGTCATATTTCTTTATGCCATTCATTTTCAGTTTTTCCAAGTATTTGAAGTTATCTTTTAAAAAGATTTCATCCCCTCACATACAGGAAGTAGGTCATCATTTCTTGCTGGTATATTGAATGGTAACCGACCTTCTGACTGTGACATGTAAAGTCCTTAAGTAATCACAACCCACTAGTGATACTCGCATGGCGAATACAATAATGCACCCCTGTCCAGGTTCTGGACTGAAATACACCTGCTGTGTCCCATTCCATGTCGTAAGAGGCGACCTATGTGGACCCATACATTTTCTCCGTTGTCTTCTGCCTAGAGCATATTCCGTCTTTGCATATTGCAGAGTTATCTTCTCTTGTGAGCAGGTATTGATTGTTACGTCATTGGTTTGTGTGAGAAAATTACGTCGTTTTCTCAAAAATTGATGACGTTACTCTCACAAACCAATGACGTAAAAATGAATACCTGCTCACAAGAGAAGATAACTCTGCAATACGCAAAGATGGAATTGACAATACCAGAATCGATCTGCTGTCTCATTGCTACATTGGGAATGTACCTACTCTTTCATTACGCTGGTGTCTCCGTTGGCGGCCGTCATCATACGTCCTTAGAAGGAGCGATGCCGTAAAACCCCAAAGAAACATACAGACAAACGTGTTATTGTATGGTTACGAGTTTGACTTGTGTTGTTTTTTTAAACTGTATATGTTATGGCTTATCTTTGTTTTTGTTTGCGGTTTGCAGCAGACACTTTCAAGAAGTTTGGTTTACCAATCAAACATGTTTTTTTAATTGTTTATTGCTTCACTTTACCAATGACAGGGACATTCCGTCATCACACAGGCCCCCGAGACCTTTTGATTCTTAAGCTTACGTATCAAGTAGTCTTTAGAAGTGCTATAAATTATATGAAGTTTGGAAAAAAAATATGCTAAAAGGAAATTTCCATTGTTCCTGAAGCATTTCCATATTGCATTGCATAAGATGCCAAATCTCGTTTCTATCGGATTTACATGTAAAACAGTATTATATACAGATATATTTGCTTGGTTCATAATATCCTTGAAATCTCTTTTTTCTATATGAAATGTAAATTAAAAATGTATCAATACACAATCATGACAATTTTTTTTCATTTTAATTTTTTTCACAAACCAAGTCACACACTTCTAGAACAATTGTATTTGTTATAAAATATACAAAATTCAAAATGATGCAACTGGGTTGTTTCTAAGCACTTATCATTTTTTGAAAACGACAATTTTCCTTTCCAATGTTTTACGAGTTTCCTCTACACATGAAGGTTACAACCGCTGTTAATGTATTTTGTTCTTTGTTTATGGTGGAAATGTAAATTCGACTTGCCAAACGTGTATGTACGCGATACTATACTTTTGGTATCAACGCACCACTGAGCACATTCTAGAAGATGCTTGAATTCCCTTCCTAATGATACCAAGAAGTAAGGGGTTTTGCCTTCAAAAAACACCGGAAACTCCAAATATACATGGCCTTTCTGTCTCATTTACAAGGAAATTCAAATTTAAAAATCCTGTATCCGAGAGGTTATAGTACTGATTTCTGCGCACTTATCTGTAAACCAAAAGATTCCCTTTCCAGTGATATCAGGTTTTATTAGTTGAAAATTACTAGGGTTGTTATTATTTATTGAAATATGCACACCAGTGAGCATTTTCTGAACGGGAATCGAATTCTTTTTCCAATAATTTCTTTACCAAGAAGTAAGGGTTTCGCCTTCAGAAGAGAGATCTTTAGATATAATTGGTTATTACACACTTCACGACATTGAAGCAATTAGTAATGACACGGACTTCCCCATGATGTTGATTGTCCTAAAGTATTTTTTTATCTCAGTCGTTTAATAACATGGCATTTCATATCCAAACGACTAACATAAAAAGACGTCAGCTCGATTTTTTATTACCTCTACTGAAACCGTTATACTCGAACCTCACAGAGGTCCCCTTAGTAGTTATGAGTGTTATAAGCATAAACGACCACTCATGATATGGTTTAGTGTTATTTGTATGTTACTGATCTGATTGAGTTCTGCGTCACCATTATGTTGTCAAAGCATTTATACAAAGAGTAAGTGGCGCACGTGTTGACGTCATAGTTATTATGACGTCATAATTGCATCGTTGGATACCACTGACCTTCCATTTAAGATGGCTGTTCTATTCATTGAACAAACAAATAAACATGATACATACATCAATAACAACTATATGCTGAATTTCGTTAGCAAACTTTAATTTCTATGATACGAAAATACACAATAATGTCAAATGTAGGCATTAACTCCATTTAGATCATAACTCAAGGTTCTTGTAAACTAAGTTTAGTTCAACAGTGCAAAAAACAATTCACACATACAAATGAATAAAGTAACAAAACTAAGGATAATAGAGATACAATGTTTACGGCATATAAAATGTACCTACTTGTATTAAAAAGTAATTTTTACAATATGATAATTAGCATTTTGTTTTTTATTATTTTTATTCTATTTTCAAACATTTAAATTTTAAGCCATTATCTTTCTGTAAAATGCACGGTAACATGATTTTTAAAAGGAAATTATATTTTGAAAAGATCCCCGTACCACAACAAAAACTTAATTGAAGTGTTGGAAACTGTTTAAGGGGCTTAATATTTATATGTAAATGGTACATTAGTTAACGTTAAATTGTGTTTAAACGATCGCAAATTATTTCAATTGACCAATCAAACTGTTTTCATCTCAAATGAATTAGAAAACTAAAGTGACAGTAGTAGTAATTTGTAGGCATTAAACACTGCTATAAACACTGTCCTCTACGCGCCAAAATCCTTGTTCTGCACGAAACTAGGAAGTATAATTTACAACAATCAGATCAATTTAGACAGAATGAGTATTTGTTATAATACTATTTCAGTATCAGATCTACAGTCAAAATAGAAAAGCCAGTACAAAATCCCACAAAAAAGCATTTATTAAAATTATTAGATGACTGAATCCTAATGCATACATAGGTAATACTAACGATTTATAAATTGCATTACGACACAAAACAAATAAACACTAAGTCATGAAAACCATCTATTTCCTGACACACGACATTATAGTTTGGCTAATATATACATGAATACATATCCAATACCATAGTATTATTATCGGTATACAAATTCATACAGTTATTTGTCAACTATTATTTATAACATGGTGTTAATTACCTGAAGATTTGCTATGAGATCATTCCACATCACCTACGCTACCAGTTATTAATCTTTTCTCAGTAGCTTAGTAGTGTTGCAAACTAACCTACCTAAACAACTATTACTTAATTTACAAGGCATTTCTTTTAAACCCAGCAGGTGACTAAGCATCATGGAAGTGTTGTATCGACAAGAAGAAGGCGTTCACAAAACGTAACAATGCCGACGATATTGTTTGGTAATAACGAATTGAAGATGAGAATGTGGAGTTCAAAAACTGAACTGAGCCCGTACCGTTTTATGCGAACAAGATGGCGACGGGCCCGCCCTCCGAGTGAATAAACGCCTCGTTTTGCATAAAATACACATCTAACCTTATCTTAGCAGGCCGTCTCTCATAACGATATAACAACAGTATAGAAAATTCACAAGACATTTCAACCGATATTTGAGAGGGAGACGTAATACACACGCACTTCGAAACGTACATCAGTTACAAGTTACCTTCTGTAAAACGATTGACTCTTTAATGACTTAATATACATACATAACAACTCTGTCTTTCATCTTGTTTTTTTAACTCTTATCATAACTGCAAAAACAAACATTGCTAAATGCTTCCGATTCCATGTTGACATTATGAACACAAAGATAATTGCACAATGTAAATTACCTACCACAGTGTAAAACACCTTGGTGGTTTTAGCTGTATCCTTATCGAAATATAGTCGTTTTCTAAATCAATTACACATAATAAACAAGTACTGATAGTAATTTGACGATTTCCGTGTGGGCTCCAGTACATCGGAAAGGCTCCTCACATGTGGAAAAGATATTCATCGCTTCGACTTATTTTCCTAAAATTATTGCTTCTTTATATTGATTCTTTTACATAATGTAGTTGGACTTAATTTTTAAAAGCCTGTTATTGGCAAAATATATATACTTTAAACGTCCGGCATATTTCATGCATTGTAGGAAAGCGTACTGAACTTATTACTTAATTGTTCGTGTTGACTCTCCTTAAAATAAATCTAAATTGTCTATGAAATAATCAGGAAAACAACATGATAAGGACAGATATGTGAAACAATATCATTTTAGTTTGACTGCCTTGAACTTGTAGTCTTGGGGAGCATTCGTGATAGTGACAACGGGTTCAAGTGTAGGAAGGTTTTGTTCATCCTCCGGAAGAAGGTTGAATCGCTGGATGAGAGTCGTCAGAAACAAGAAGAGCTCCATCCTTGCAAGGCTTTCACCAAAACACACTCTTCTTCCTGTTATAGATGTACAATTATTAAATATTAAAAAGATGACGCTTATCTTTTTACCATCGCATATGATTTTTACGCAGCAAGTCTTAACTAGTTAGATAACAATGGTTTGTTATTCTATTCATCATAACTTTATCACAATGTTAATGGGAATTAAAGCCTTTCATTATTTTCTTAATTGAATTCATGACATCATCGCATGATACTTCTGTCGTCACAGTCGATGTGTTAACACATATTATATTGAAATATATATGTTATGGCGTTATTACACTGACTAATATGTAGATCATACGATAGAAACACATAGTATTTCATTAATGACAAGATGTCTATTGGTTTATCATTGGTTAAAGTATAATCAATGTAAAACGTACCTAATGAGAAAGCAAGAACGTGACGTTCTGTTCCATTGAGTTTACCGTCATCACCGATAAATCTTTCTGGATTGAATGTGTGTGGATCTTCAAACAGGGATTCGTCAAACATGACGGAATCAAGATTAGGCAATAACACATCCCCCTTCCGAAGAGTATACCCTTTGAGGGTGCAATCCTGTTTGACAGCATGTTGAAGGGCCAATGGGGCGATATTACCCATACGCAATGTCTCGTGAATGAATGCTTCAGTGTAGACCATTTCCGGTTTGTCGTTCATGGACGGAATTCGAGAGTATCCAATAACGTTTTCGATCTCTTGACGTACTTTGGTTTGCACTTCCGGGTTGTGAATGAGGAAGAGGATCGCCCACTTGATAGTGGTGGCTGTTGTCTCGGTGCCAGCGATGTATAGGTTTCCTAACACTATCTTTAAATTTTCATCTGAAAACAAATTGACAATTTTACATATGATGATTTCCTTTAAAACTGTATCGATTTATTGATACATACTGTATGCTGTGAAATTTTCGCTGCAGTTTATTTTTCAACTTTTCGCCCTCCATAATAAGGGCGAGTTTATCATTACAGTGAATACATGTAAAACGCACAGTAAACTTTGCAAAAACATGTGAAGGGCGAAATTAACACTCGGCGAAAATTGTTTTCATTGGAGGGTGAACATTTCCTTGTATACAGTAGGACATGATATCAATGATGCACACACCGTTTTTATAATTATTACTAAACTGTCAAAGCTTTATTACATCTTAAATTTCTCTTGGTCTTGGTGAATTATTTAAGTTATTGAAAAATAAAGTGGCTGTATTTATTAAAAACTGGATAATTAAAGGGGGAAACAGAACCGTAAAATATGGTGTAAGTTCAGCAAGCTAGACCAGGCTGCCCACTGTCACAGTGAAAGTAGCGGTATCATCGTCTATCGCGCCATGCATGGCCGATGGGTGCAAACAATTTTGGTATTTTTACGAGGTAAACACTCACAACATTTCCATAAGTATATTTAATGGACGATTTTGACATCCTCTACAAATGAACCGATGTTAAGAACAATCCCACTTGTTTCATGCCTAGCGCTCCTCCTCGAAAAAAATCGCGAGACTTGGTAGTATACCTACCGGAAATGGCAGTATTAATCCTCACAAAAATTACTTCTACCTAAATTTCTCCTAAAAATCCCATCATTATCTTATTTTGAGGAATTGATATATTTTATATAATTGTATATCAACCTTGATATAAATGGGGAACAACAAGGAATGGCCTGGATTTATTGATACAGTTGCGAAAAAACACTTAATTACGGTGATAATTCTTCGCCAACCACCGATCTTAGATCCTCTCACAGCATGATGTAGTGGTACGTTTTAAACACAATGATATATTTATAGGTGTTTCAATTTCATCATATACACTTTTCCGTAATGTACGATGTGGTTTCTGTCAAATCATTGTCGTCGTTAAGCATGCATAACATATTTTGATCGAGTCCGTGTTCTTATGATCTAAATAACAAACAGCGTTCTTCGGGACTAATCTTATATTGTACGTGTGAGCTGGCCATACCATGTAAAAAATCGGACGTTCCTTGTGAGAGCTCCTCCTTCAGAAAGGCGTCGATGAAGTCCCTAACATTCTCCTCGTCAAACGTCGCCCTATGCTGGTCAATCTGTTTCTGCAGATACGCTCTGACGTTTCCAATGTTTGTCTTCATTGCTTTGAAATAAGTCATATCCCCTGGTAGAAACCTATAAGGTTAAGTGATTGGGTTAGTTTAACCAGACATATATATAATGACAAAACAAATATAATTGATTTTGTATTCATGTTAGTGTATACATATACAAGAAAATATTAAATTTTGTGTGACAGTATTCCAATATCAAGTAGGCTAATATCTTGACTGGCTACCAGTTTTTATGAAGAATTTCTCAGCTGCATTTTTCTATTAGCTTATTTTACTTAGAATCAGACATACAAGTGATCAAAAAAAAATAGTTAAACTTTTTTCTTTATAATTCAATATTCTAGAGACGGTGGCCAGTCTAGCTAATATCCTCAATACTCCAGGTATATGTGTAACGCTCACGTACGTTCTCCGCAGACCATGTAAGCGAGCGATACCCCCTAGAGTATCGAGGATGCTGTGCTAGATTATTGCGACCCTCAACAAAAACTCAGACACATTATGAGTTAGGTCACGTTGTGCTTTGACAGCAAAATGTCATTTTCTTTATTTCAGTTAAAATATCAGTTATTTATTTTCATATATAATATGGATAGATTTTCTACAGAAACCCGTTATACTGTTAAATACAAATAATATGTATACTCCTATAAAGGGTACAATAATACCTGAGAAAAGGGAAGAAGTTCACGATAGTGGACTTTGCTGTTAGGAAAAACGCCCGGTCTAACATATGCAGGAGATTCTTGAACTCTTTGTCATCATGGTCATATCTCTCACCAAAGGCTATGCTACAAATAATGTTCGAGACACTGATCTGAGCGATGGAGCCGAGAAAGAACGGTTCCCCATTTTTGTCAGCAATGATGTCAAGAAATACGGATACCTCTTCTTGTACTTTCGATTCGAGAGATCTCTTTCCAAAACCAAACTCTCGTAATGCTCCGAGGGAAAATGTGCGGGTGTGTTTCCAGAAGTCACCTGTACTGCCGACAATGCCTGTGAATGCAAACATGGAAACATAACAGTTCGGAACGATCGAACGCAAAAAAACAAAAAGAAGTATTATTCATGTATGGTTGGCTTTTATTTCTTTTTCTTGTGTCAGAACTCGATGTTAAAAATGTATCATTGCAAATTCCAGTTCTTTTCCCTATTTTTTTTTTTTTTTTTTACAAAAATTATTAAAGAATGCTACTAGAAACATAATTTATACCAATTATGTTTTGTTACTATAATGATATTATATTCTGTTGATATTATTTTATAAGTAACAACGATTGTTTTTTGTCTTTCGTCTAATAAAAGACATATTTATACCGGTTAATTTGTGTGTGCACTTGATAAACATATTTGATTTTCTTTTAAAACGATTTCAGTAAAATTGAATCTATATATTCAATATCGAAGTGGTCTTCAGTTTGTATTATTTAAAAAAAAATATATCAGTAAAATTTAAAACGTATCTTCAAAATCTGAGATTGTCTTAAGTACTTTTCTTTAAAAACGAACTAATACGGACAGGGTTGCGTTCATATTAGTTTTTCTCTGAGTATCAGACACGAGACCTATATACTGGTGTTGTATGTCTTTGTAGAGACGGAGCTATGTCTAACATATCGTTAATGGCGGATTTACTGGCCAAATACCCCTCTGTTTGGATACTGTTATAGTGACCATGACTGAAACTCTTCATGAGATAAGAGGTGAGGTCAGACACAGGTGAATTTGTGGTGGTGTACATAGGTGATTTTGGGGTGTAGAAATAAGCTCTCATTGTGATATCTATTTATGTGTACACATGCGAATTTGTGTAGAAACTGGCGTTCATTGTCATATCTATATATGTGTACACATGTGAATTTGTGTATAAACTGGCGTTCATTGTCATATCTATATGTATATATATTCACAGGTGATTACGATTTAATGATGTAAGCATCCTCAAGGAGTCATGACAAAATCGACATAACGTACAGAAGAGAATCCCGCGGTAACGTAACGGTGAAACTGACCGGCTTCAAAGTCGGGTGTAACTTCTCTTTAATATGCAAAGACAGGTATCGGCCTAGCGATTGGTAATTTTGTTCACCGAAACCAATCAAATAGGTAGTCGGGTATCTTTAATTTTCCCATGACATATTCCAGGTTTGCATAAGAGAGCGTGAGTACTGATTATGCGAGAAGGGCATTACGAGTGTGTATAAATGGAGCGTACATTTTCATGGGAAGTAACCTTGTACTATTTTAGTTTGACGATAACAAAGAAGACCATAAAATTAATAGAAATAAATCGCACTTCAGCAAATATATCCGAAAAAAGGGAACGATTGTGCGTGCATTTGTTGATAAAGTTTTATTATTAGCCTCAACGGCCAACCAAACAAGAATGCTATGTATGGTTTTCGACGTCTACATGTTTTTCAAAGGTTTTCTGTGTTCAGTGGGACGCCTAAAAGACGCGATTGTTTCTTTGTTTGATTCGAGTTACGTCCGTTTCACTACCGAGTGGTTCAGTTATATCAAACACATTTTTGTGTCGGACAGGTGACCAAAACTATCTTTTCACGTCCGATCGGGGATTTGAACCCTTGTCGTCTTGGTGAAAGGCGAGTGTGCTTTTCACTGTGCCAACCCACCTCTCGCTGTGCCAACCCACCTCTCGCTGTGCTCATGTTGCACTGCGCCAACCCACCTCTCGCTGTGCTCATGTTGCACTGCGCCAACCCACCTCTCGCTGTGCCAACCCACCTCTCGCTGTGCTCATGTTGCACTGACTCATTACGCAATTACGGGATCGAGTGTGTTTCACCATTTTCTTGGCATAAGAGTAGAAGACATATTGTTAACTATCGCTCTAACCGATTGAGCTATCGGGTCAACGGAAATGTATCAAAACGGAAGTTAAGGGGGGTTACTGCATATAGGAAAGTCACATTGCAGAGGGACAGGGATCGTTTATAACTCATTCACCCCTGAAACTTCATAATGAACTATTCAACCCTTTGAATTGGAAGGGTTCAAATGTGTATTCAGGGGTGAATGAGTTAAAGAGAAATAGCTTGAAACACTTTGGAATATTTTGGAAGGCCGCCAACTTAACAATGGTTTAAAGCAATGATAACTTTTAATTACAAATGTTATCTTAAAAACGTCAATACAGTATATAAGACAAATACAGAATATTCTTTGAAAATTCATATACGCTGGTAATTTACACCGAATCCACCCCTTTCGCACAGAATCGTGATATACATACACCTGCTCGCGCATCGAGATAGCCATTTCTGTTTACAAAATTAAACCCTCGCAATATAGGCCCCGCTATGGTAATGAGATCACAGGTACTAGCCTCGTCTGTCAATGATATAATTCAGGTTGCTAACTCTGTCCCCCTAGTAAATGACCCCGTTCCAGAAAACATGTGATTTTGTTATAACCGTTCATAGTATGACGATCAAATCAGCGCCGAAGTCTTAAAAGTTAGAGAAAATGGCAGGCTCTGTGCAGATTTCCGATCGTCAGTCTGGTCAGCTTGAAAACTGGACTCGGGTGTCCGACATGATAATGTAAGGCCATGAACTATCATACAAGTAAGTGTGTTTCCTATCGTAGAAACACTGTACCGACATTGAATAGCGGACATGCTGTGTGTTTTGTGTTTAGGGATATAGCGTGTCATCCCGTGGACAGCACAGTGTCCGACCAACTGAAATTCGACAATTTTTCGATGTTTCATGAAGTCTACCGAAAATTACACTACATGATATACGACAAATCATACATCAACTTAATATAAAGAAAAGATGTTTTCCTGTCGATCTAGACTGCTCCGGTCGTCATACTTTTTGAACGGTTATGACAAAATCACATGTTTTCTGGAACGGGGTCATTTTACTAGGAGGACAGAGTTATATTATAGGTGTGATGAGATAACAAGTATGGCGACAATCGAGCTGCTCCCGATATCACTACATCAAACCTGGTCTGTATTTTCTCGTTTACGCGAAAGTATTCCAAAACGATAGTCTGCGAGAGTTTAAAACCTGACGAGACAAAATCTTGATCATATTTTATATACTAGCGTGATAGAATAAATGTCGAGCAGATTAATTACGAATCTACGGCGGTGAATGATAAAGTGCTTTGCTCAACTTTTCGAATGAATCCATTCGGATCCTGAATGAGACACTTACCTTTTCCATTGTCGCTGATGTGTCGGAATACGATGTCATTGGGTCTGTCTGATAAAACATCGCCGTGCTTTACAAACGCCTCCTTCAGAGTCTCATAGCCGTTAACAACCACGGTATTCATGCGACCAAGGCGGAGACCAACCACATCACCGTATTCACGTCGTAGTTTCCGGAAAGTTGCTGTTTTGTTTCCAGATAACAAAAGCGGAACGTTCCCCAGCACTGGGTATCCGATAGGTCCTGGCGGAGAGTTCCGGGGAGTATACGCAAGTTTCAGGAGAAATAAAAGTCCTAAAATACCAAGGGCGACCGTCAAAGGGTCCATGCTTAACAGCATGTCCAACATATTTGCAGTCCTGTAACGTTCTGTGTATGTGCTCGTTAATGAAAGTCCACGCTTCTAAATGACGCTACCAGTCCTATACTTCACCGTGGGGACGTGACCTTTTGTCGGGAGATTCTTTATCACGTGTACCCGCTGTGGTAAACACTACAAAGGATTGAGTTGCAACGTGGTGTTGACAAAGCTGTACATATACATAGTGAGGGGCTGAGTCGATGTTATGTCTTTACTCTTATAGAAACAAAGTTTTATTTATTGAAGGTAAATATGTTAATTACAAGAGTTGTGAAGAGGCAAAGTACTTAAACCTACGTTCTCTATATTATACGACTCTGGTTATATAAAAGAACAAGGTGTACAAACTCAACAAAATTCTGTATATGTGTATAAGGGTATTTTTACAATACAATAGAATCCCACACATTTTGTCACATACGCGGTTAATGTGTGAAGATACGAACTGTGACAAATATTAGTCGTAATTCTGTGAGATTTACGGGATGTATATACATACACAAACTAGTCTAACAGGCAACACGTGGTGGTTTGTATACAAACACAGCTGGACAGGGGTCATTGCATGGTCAAGGTTTCACGGCAGACCAGCTCAGGCCAGCTTATTTACAGTCGGGTCATTGTATAGTGTACACGTACTGAATGTGTGTAAAACACTCGGCAAATGAGTCGGTTTTGTTCGAGTTTGATTGGTACCATACCACCTTGCCTTGAAACATTTATATTCAGTTACTGACAGAGTATTCAAAAGTAAACTTATTGCAGTCATCTCTACTTATATTGTCAAATATTGAGTTAAAAGGTTGTATAGAACGATCTATTAAAAATATTCAAATCTTCTATCAATGGATAACAATTTACAAATGTATCTAACTTGAAAGAGGTTTGGAATGTGATTGAGCGGCCCCATTGAAACCTATCTTTGCTGCTTGGCGTTTGAAGTTGTAACAACATTAATTTTGGAATAGTTTTTATTGTACTTGTACAGTCTTTTTTTAGAAAAAGTTAGCTTTATTTTGTCTCGTTTGATATAACACGTGACTGGCGAGATCGAGACCTGTCAACATATACATATAATAGCTTGTGATGTTCCTTATAATAACAATTAAACATAAACAATTTATAGGAATCGTTATTTGTTTATATAAAATATTTTATAAAACAAATAAGGTTTAATTGGTTTTCTGTACACAAATAGAACTCACTCATTAATAAAACTACATTTTGACATACCAGTGATCGGTAAACTGAAGTAAGACGAGCTGCAAAACATGACAATGTAGGCATTTTGGAATGAATGTGATGACACAATACATTGTAAATATGTACACATCATACATGATACATTGTAAATATGTACACATCATACATGATACATTGTAAATATGTACACATCATACATGATACATTGTAAATAT
>JAUMHH010183633.1:0-14774 GCA_032359455.1 Chlamys rubida | reverse complement strand
GACGACGGACGACGGACGACAGACGCTGCGCCATGGGATAAGCTCACTTGGCCCTTCGGGCCAGGTGAGCTAAAAATAGAAACCACAGATTTTTCAACGTTATTTATTTAGTTGAACGTCGCTCGCTGAAAACTGTAATGACCTCCCTTACGGGAGCTCTCTGAGGTGATATATGACATTTTGGCGGGAGATAGTGACGAATGTAAACAACGTAACTCCGGTAATTTGCTTCTATCATACGGAATTAATCAAAGATATGTAATGTCCAGAGACTAATTGTTTATCAATGCACTCAGCATGGCTATTTTTATGCACATGACATATCATCAATGGTGATGCATTGATCTTTACGGTGTTAATGACACCACTAGGCCCTATAGCCACTAAATTAATACATGCAGTTAGCATAACATTGAATATCCGTGAAATCATTCATATTGGGAATCAATCATGGTCAGGGGGAAAAGAAGTACAACTACAAAGAATGATGCTGACAAACAAGAATGCTTGCCAAAAACGCAGCCAAAAGAAACGAAAACAAGGATTTTGAAGAAAAAAGCTGGCACACAACTAGACATTGAAACGCCCAGTAGGCCTAACACCAGAGGGAAGAGAAAGTTGGCAGCATGTGTTGTTGAAAATGAGAAGAAAACGAAGGAAGTCGATGCAAAGAAAATCAAAGTCTCATCCGGAAGCAAGGCAAGTGTGGGTATCAAGCCTAAAGAAAGCATTATTAAAGTAAAAACGGAAGACAAGATCATGGTTAAAAAAGAACATACAAAAGAAGATGACAAGAAAGCAGGTAGACAAAAGACTGGGAAGGAGGGATTAAAGCAAGAGGTGAAATCAACTGTGAAGAGTAAAGGCCATTCTAAATTTAACCTGGCATCACACAATTGCGCAAAACGTGTAGGACCACATGTCTCTATTGCAGGTAATTTATACAGTAGCTTTTAGTTTTCTCTTTAAACCATAAGTGGCCTGCAAAATTACCAAAGTATGACTGTTTGGACTTCTCTTGATAACCCTTGTCTTAACATATACAGAGAAAATCCTGGTAGCTCAGAGGGCCATTTTCAGCAATTTTTAGTCAATATATCAGAAATAATATGGGCCATTTTATGTAAAATTAAAGGAAAATTAAAATTAAGAGAGTTCATATTTCAGATTTGAGGAGAACAAGGGCCCCATCCAGGATTATCCCTAATACTCTGTATATACATCAGCCCTTAGCTGTAGACCTTGGCCGTTTTCGTTTTAATATTGCAGTCCAAACGGTTAAACAGGTTGGACCAGACTTGTTCTTTTATGAAAAAAGGTCGGACCCAGTAATGTGATGCTACTTTCAGGTGAGCCTTGACAAAGCCTTGCAAGGCCTGCAGAAACATTTGCAGGTCCGCCAGGATTTGTACCCAAAAATGTTACAATTACAAACGGACATAACGGTTATTCCTCATAAACGAACAGGCCCCAGTATTCTGCACCCTTGTGTAGTTGGGTGACACAGTGGAAAGTGCACTGGCACTTTACCAGGGTTTGATTTCCTGATTGGACATGAAATGGTATGATGTCACCTGCCCGACCATGAAGGGTTTTTGTGGGTATACTCAGGTGTCCGCCACTGTTTCTAATCTATCCGTGACTACAGAAGTGATGAATATAAGTTGATGGGACATGTTTCATATGGTAATTGTTTTAAATGATAAATGACATTTTTTTTTATCTGCCCATGGATGTTATTCAGTTATCATAGCGGAGAAGAAATTACAGCTAAGGTCATGATGTTTGCCTCGTATGTTATTATTGAAATGAAGTCATTCCTTGCTAAAAATTATATTCAAAAAGTGGTAAAAATATTAACATTTCCTACACTTATACAGGTGGTTTGTACAAGGCTGTGGATGCTGCTGTTTTCTATGGAGCAAAAGCTTTTGGACTGTTTCTTAAATCGCAGCGACAGTGGAATGCCAAGCCATTGCTTGATAAAGATGCAGAGAAATTTAAAGATGCTTATCAGGTTAGCTGCTATATGTAATATACAATTGTGTAAACTTAAAATTGTAAAACCAACAGGCTGGAATTGCTAAGAGGTATATATACATTGTATGCTGAAGTCTGTAAGTGGGGAAGGGGAGGTGACTTGTTTTAATAATACTTTGGTGTGTTGATCAGGCTGCAGGATTCTCCCCAGGCGACATCCTCCCTCACGGCTCTTACCTGATGAACTGTGGTTCCTCTAACCCAGAGACCCTCCAGAAAAGTAGGGATACACTTGTTGATGAGCTTCAGAGATGTGAAAAGCTTGGACTGACGCTGTACAATTTCCACCCAGGTATGTATCTGTATGCTTCCTTCCATTGCTTTAATATAAAGGAGCTGTTCATGTTTTCAACTAATTACCTGTAACACTCTTACCATAATTAAGTATGTTTCAAGTTACTGCATAACTGCATAGAAATTTTATGTATAAAGCAATAAGCAAAACACTAGTTTAGCAAATATAAGGTGACAAAAATAATTGTTCAAAAACAAAAATAAATCAAAGACTTTTAACGTTCGGTAGCTTTAAATGGTGTAGATTATCTTGAGACATTCTATGTACTTGGTACAGGGTCAAGCTGTGGCGACATTACCACTGACAAATCACTGGCCCTGATTGCTGAGAGTATCAACATGGCTCACACTAAGACTAAATTTGTTATAACAGGTATGAATATTAAATGTATACTTACTTTTTCCATTACGAATATTGTTTTTTCCACAATACTCATATGCAATTTTTTTTTCAATACTTCTTCTTTTTTGTTGGCTCATTAATTTTGTAAGGTAATCTACGGTAGTCGTTATATTGCTGAGGACATTAAATCCTGTTTCCCTCAACTTGTAATCAGCTACAGTGAACATATGGATGTATATATGTTAAATGTATATGCCTATAAATGTCAGGAAATTTAGGGAACTTAAGAAATTTGAAAACAAAAATTAAGCTGAAATCTTCACCATCAAAATCTTATTTCTTATAAATTATATGTTATTGTATTCATGTACATTCAATGATAGTGTAATGGCAAAAGGACTTAGAGTTCTTGAGAAGGAGTTGTATAAAGGTTTTAAAACATGTTTCACACTTGAATATTGCTAGATTGTATAGAAGTTAATTAAATGATGGTATAATGACAAAAGGACTTACAGTTCTTGAGAAGGAGTTGTTTAAAGGTTTTGAAATGTGTTTCACATTTAGATAAGGCTAAACTGTATTGTTATATACTATTTGATGTTATGGTGAATGAATGAAGCTATACTTTAGACATGTCTACAATATATTAGATGAAATGCATGAGGCTATACTGTTCTGATAGGGAGAATATGTTCTATTTCGTTTTCAGTAATAGAAAATATGAGTTGTCAAGGTAACACAGTTGGAGGAAAATTCCCGGAATTGAAAGCCATCATTGACAAGGTGAAGGACAAATCTAGGATCGGAGTGTGTCTGGACACATGTCATGCCTTTGCTGCAGGTACAAATGTACATGTATATGATCATTTAAAATGACACATAACATAGTGTTGCATTTCAGTATGCCAATTGGAAGGCGATTATCAAAGGAATTGGAAGGGATAATTTTATCCTACAGGGAAAGCTTACATAATCAGACCTATTTTCCAAACCCAATGCAGATAATGACCAATAAAACTGCATGTCATTGCACCACCAATGCAGGTCATTACATGTAAATATATTTATAAAATAACACCCCCATGTTTTTTAAGGACGTGTACTTTATTGATTCCTTTAGTGTTGCCATTGGCTGTCATTTACACTGCTGTAGCAAACTGGTCTCCTTTAACACATGGCAAGGAAGGTGACACGGTTGACATAAAAATGACATTTAATAACAACAGTTTATATATTTATCCTTCATGTCCTATAAATGAAGTACAACTTAGGCCTCCAGACTTAACATTGATTGTTAAAACCTCATTTACTTGTCCTTGCAGGCCATGATCTATCGAGTCACTCTGGATTTGAAAAGATGATGGAAGAGTTTGAAACAGTTGTTGGTTTTCAATATCTGAAGGCTCTGCACCTTAACGACTCCAAAGGTATTTGGATTATGTGTTAGAAATTTAAGCATTGACAAGTGTTTCCTGAATTAAATTATGTTTGGAAATCCCAGCAAATAGTTTGATGCATATGATATAGTACTTCATTGATAAAAGTACCTGAAAATTAATATAAAATGCATATTATTCTGCTGATAGGACAAGTTTAGGTGTAAAGAATATTATCACAATACAGTGTATATTCAATTATTGAAAAGCTTAGGAAAAGGCTGTACCTGTATTGAAATTCTATTGTGAAAGTTAATCTCTATCATTATCACAAAAGGAAAATATTTAACATATTCTTCCACCTACTGTTGGTATCATGCATTGATATTATACATGTCTATTAAAAGGTGCTTTGGGATGTCACCTTGACCGCCACGAGAACATTGGACGTGGTCACATCGGGATTGAAGGCTTTCGGCGTGTCATGTGTGATCCAAGATTCAACAATATGCCAATGATTCTGGAAACACCCCCAGGCTCCTCCGACGACATTTATACAAAGGAAATTAAATTGTTACATTCCATTTGTAAAACATCAAAGTGAGCATATCACTTCAAATCAACAGGTTTTTGTAATACTTAAATGTGGAGCTGATGTCCATATCTTGCCTCAAAGTATTTTAAGTGCATTGGGACTTTGATCATGATGCTGCACGTTTTTTTCTGTTGCATGTTTGAAGCCATTGGGGTTAATGTTTTTCCACATTCAGCAAAACAAAAAAAGTTTACTGGCCAATAATTATACCCCCTGCAACGAAATTGGTGGGAAGGAGGGGGGGGGGGGCACAACAACTGCTAGAGTTCACACAACTGCTAGAGTACTGCACTGATTTGAATTATACTAAAGCACCCGGTACACATAACACTTACGTGGAGGAGATGTGAATTAAGAAAGTAACAATACATAGTTACTGTAACAATACATAGTTACTGTAACAATACATAGTTACTGGTCCTACAGGAGTTTAGGTGTAAGTAACAATACATAGTTACTGGTCCTACAGGAGTTTAGGTGTAAGTAAGGATACATAGTTACTGGTCCTACAGGAGTTTAGGTGTAAGTAAGGATACATAGTACCAGGGCCTTGTGGTTGTAGTGTAAATAATCATTTGTTCTGGGTGGATAAGTACAATCCTAGCAAACTGAATGCAAAAAAAAATCAATACAAATGTCTTCCAGAAGCCAATGATGTTTTATGTTTGTTAGTACATGTAGGTAATACTGAATTTATTTTAGGGTTCCCCCAACAATGAAAACAATTGTTTGTGCTTTAACATTCTCAAAATAAATAATCACCAATGAACTGTGTAGCTTCTTTCTTGTTTTATTTCAATTTGTTTGAAAAGCAATAGCAACATACATACTATATACACATAGTTCAATTTGAACAGTATATCAAATACCCAAGCGTCAGTTCAATATCTATGTGTTTTTATAATTCCATATATAACTCCCATATGCACACCTTTCCAACAGGTCCAGTTTCGTAACCTGTTAAGTGCCTTTTAAAAATGATTATATGAACTTGTGTCAATTAAGTGATGATTATTGAAAGGTAAGCAATAAAGCATGTTTTGATAACTACTAGGGCAGGCTAAACTTCGAAAGGGAGATAATTCCATCATCCTTGACTTAAGCTTGTTACCACAGATTATAAAATATGGAAATAAATAACAGGGCAGATATGCCTTCAAAATTATTTTAAGATATTAACTTTCAGTCATTATCACAAGTACATGACTTCCACTGGCACATGGACATTCTCAATAATATTTCTTGTATAAAAAAAAATCAATATTAAGTGAAGATATCATTATTGTACAACCCATATGCCAAGAAATACACAAGAATGTCACTTGGATACTGGCACTATAAAATGTGTCAGAATCTTTCAGAGACAATATTTCCAGACTCCTGGCCAAGTGAAAATGCCGATACAGTGAATAGACTGATAGCTGGTTGGTGATCCCAAGAGTTGAGTGTGAGGGATGTCAGGAGGATGCCACTTGAGAAAGGGGTTCGTCTAGGTATGTCGCTAGAGCTTCCACCTGCAAAAGCAAGAAATGACATGAAACACATTGTGCCTCCTTCATCCAGTACATTAAATCATTTTCACTTTCTTGATATCTCAAACTTTAGTCAAAATATTTAAGAATGTATGTATGTGACCCATAGTCCAGTCATAGCACACCCATCTTTGACCTTCAAAATTCTGCCCTTTATAAATCATGGCCAAAAAAGAATTCACAATTATAGTAGTAATGAATTTTTCCTGATATCACAGGTGAACATCTGATCACTTGTAGGGGTATTGGTATTGGTAAAGCAACTAGTGAGAGCTAACAAGGAATCTAGAAACAATCCTGGGTTTGACTCCTACACAACACACTTGATTATAATCGGGAGAAAATCTTACCTTGGCTTTTAACAGTCCAAAGTCCACAATTTCCTTTGAACACATGCACAGCAGCAGGTTTGCCACCCTGGTTATTGCCACTTTACCGTCCTACAAAATCAACAAACCATGTAGTACACTACATCAATACATAAAATCAATTATGTCCTTAAGTAACATGCAAAAACAATCCAAACAACTACAGATTTGTTTTTATGAACAAAACATGTCTCCCTTATCAGCCAATATGCATATTTTGCACAGAAAAGACTAAATAAAGCTCACTGAAAATTGTTTGCTCTTGTTTGCATTTTGGCCATAAGGTGAATCTCATCCTGGCCTAATAAGAATGTACCCAGTACTGCACCCAAACAGTTTTAAAAGTTTACACTTATTTGAATTTGATGTTAACGGTCAAGGTGACGGTGACCTAGTTGCAACCTTCAGTACCCGGGTTAGTGATGCAAGTCCATTTAAAATTTCAGGAAGATATTCTTGATGGTTTGAAAGTTCCAGTCCAAACAAGATTTCTTTTGAAATTTTGCAATTCTTTGACCTTAAGGTGAATGTCACAGTGACCAATTTACAGTGAACTACACACTTTTGGGGTGATGAAAGTACATGCAGACTTAATGTTTCATTTCAAGGGGAGACATAATTAATATTAACCTGTTTTAATTACTTTGCGAGGCTCTTAGATAGAAGTATCCTATTTTCAACTCCACTTAATTTGTCAACGAGCCTTTTGTTACTTACAGGTCCTCAAATTGACTTTATATTAATTGCAACAAAATTTCACAAGTCATGTCATATTGTACACAAACTGTTCTTTGCAAGCCACCCCTGAAAACAAGTAAATCTCAAAATCATAAAAACTGTCTATAATCTTTGTATCTTACCTCACATCCCAATAAAACAAACTCTAGTTTATCTTCATTGAAAGCAAGTGCTCCACTTTTTTGATAGGATGTCCAGATATTGCAGGCTATAGCTGCTGTGACGGATGCATCCTTGTCTCCGTACCCAGAGTAGGCTAGCAAGGCTCCTTCATTGTTGAGAAGGCTAGAAAATAATATTTTTAAAACATTACTAGTACTGTACGCTATCTTTTCCACATGATCTTCACAAGGAAATGTAGCAAGTCCTTTGGCCTTATATTAATACATAAAAGTAAGCTTAATCTTTTAAGCATTTAAGGATTCTTGTGCCACTGCCAAAAGCAATAATTGTGCACTGCAAACCAATTTTGTTGACATGAATATAGCTTTAATAAATAATTTCTGAAAAGAGAAAACCATACTTTGCAGGACTTTAATGCAAATTAATAGAGATGAAATAAACCAAACAATCAGAACGGTGAACAGTGTTCTGATTGGGGAAAAAAATCAGGAGGAAGAGACCGGCCTGGGATTTCAACCCAGCTGGACTACAGGTTACTATTACTCGGACTGGCTGTGCTATCTGGTCAACGGATGTGTCCTCGCCCAACTGTGCTATAGCCTTCAGTTATTTCCAAAACAAAATTAAGGGAAGGTTACTGTATATGTGTACAAAGAACTATGGCACAGAGGGACAATGGAACATTAAGGAGTGATTATCTCAGTCAGTATTGCACAAAGGGGAATAACTCTGACAAAACTGTAGAACATTGACAAAAATGTAGAACATTGACAAAAATGTAGAACATTTACCAATTAATTGCTATCAGGCATGTTGGGATACATATTGTCATTTTGCATATATAAATACTTTGATTTTTTTTTCACAATTCGTCAAACCAATTATTAATCACTGGTTGGAGGATATTCGTTGTATAAAATCTGAAAATGAATGTCATTTTTAAATTTAATATTGAAGATATCCAAATATAATTTGATACATTTTATCAGTCATAGTATGTGTACACTCTTATACCTAATGGATCCTGTGTATGCTGAAACGTTCACAAGAACATGTAATGAGGGTTTATATAATGCACATAATAAATGGTATATATCACAAAGTAGGGAATATTTACTGAAAAGCAATAAATGAATGTTTATACAGCTGTTGCATATTACAATTATTCTAAGTATGTTATACTATAAGTTATTTTATTTGAAATATTAGTATACTGTAAATAATCTGTCAAAGGAACCAGAGAATCACGTCATGTATTTCACTATAGATACTAGATCTATTCTATGTTTAGACAGATTGTTCAGTTGGTTCACCTAGTTGTTGAGCCACTAGCTTTCCACGCAAATGACTAGATTTCAATTTGCATCACCTTCACAACACACCAGAAAATGGTACCAACATACAATAGGATATCTAACTGCGTCTTAATTTGCACGTCGCTATGTACATTATGTAGCAACAATGTCCTCCAACCCCCAACATCTGTGGTATTGGTCAAGGGACCCGAGAATAAGGCTACCAAAAGATGGATACAATATATTTAAACCATAATGGTGAGTGGGGGTGGGGACGGTTGCGGAAAGGGGCATGATACTGTTATGCATATCATTATATAGGTTCATAACTTCATGTAACTCACGGGGACATGTCATTGTAACAGATAAAAAATGGGCATCACAGTATATATAAGTGAGCGAATATATATGCTGCGGCTCCAATTTCTAATATAATTCCGTGGTTATATGGTCATGACTTTTAAGCATGTGACATGTCCCTGTGCTACTGTACAGAACATTTCTTGGGTCCCTGTGGGTGTGATATCGGCGATACTGGTGATGCCAGTATCATCAAAATACAGAAATGTTAAAAGATAGTTACAGAGTGCTCTGTACTCCTCCTGAATTCGCCTGACTGAGAACTTGCGTGAGAGCTTTTGGTTTTAGCATTTTCCACGGGGTTTCCTTCCAAAGTTCTTCTGCTACACTTCCGGGTCATATGACAGCAGCGACTAAACTTATGTCGACGGCGTCAATTGGTTGAAATATAAGGTCATGACCCTTATCTTCATTTCCGAAGAAGCATGGCTGAGAAACGAAAACACTTAGCCGAGGATGTTGTGGAATACTTCCTTTTCCCGACTTTACCAGACTCACTGAATAAGTCAGAAGTTGCAAAATATTTGGAGGAACTGTTGGATTCGTACCTGGCGTTTGTTAGTCCTCTGGTCGTCGATTACATTTGGCAAAACGACCCGTTCTCCCTGGTAGTGACAGCTGAAGGTTTGTGACTCATAAAATAGTTTCGGCTTCTGTCATTGAACTCGTCGTAGTTATTAGTCCCCCTTTGTCTGCTGGACATTTAATATTTGTCATACTGAATGTCTTGTACCATACATAATGACGAATCTATTTCCTTCTGTCTCAGATTATTATTTTATTAACTTTACAGTAATATAGATGAAATTTTTAAACGTTGTTATTACGTTTTTTTACCAGCTTCATTGCATGTGTTTTTCTTTGTTTTTAGTAATATCACAAACAGATAGTCATCAGATTATGACCTTGTTCTTGTTTTGTCTCAAATAGTTTTCTTCGGTCCTATCTTGGATATCTAAATCTTTATATAAGCCTTAATCCACAGGGAAATCACGAGTATCTGCCTTAAATTAAAGGGTGGGGGTGTCTACTATATAATATCAGAATATTATGTGTATATTTTGTCTCCCTTTTATTCGAGGCAGATATCTATGGTGAAATAAAGCCTCTAGCCGTTCCTGTAAGCTAATATTTACTGTTTGAAGAAATAAGAAATTTCATCAAATTACATTAAAGTTCAATTAGTCATTATACTAATAGTGGTGACACAAATGCGTGCATAGCTGTCAACCATCCCTCTTTACAAGGTAGACTCCCTCTCTTTGGCAAAATTCTCTCCTTGGAAAACCCTCATTTGAATCTACCTGACCTGAATTTTCATCCTGCCCCAGTGGGATAAAAATGCTCTCCCAGAATGAGGAAGATCTGCTTCATTGGTTTCAGAGGTTGACAACGATGGCGTGTCCATAACATTTTGATCTTCACAAATAGATGATGGATAAAATAGTTACTATGTTTAAGAGTTGACTACATGTCCATATTTTGATCAGAATCATCAAAATTCTGAAGTTGAAAAAAACCCATTACTGAATCAAGCTGAAAAAATCCAGATACAAAAGATTACTCTTGACCGTTATACTGATGTAGTGAGTGTCAGAGGTTGATAGTTAATGGCAGTGGATGAGGCCATAAAACTGATAATTAGGGGATAATTGGACCATGTCTATCACTATACAAAATACAGTTTAAAAGATAAAAGGTTAAAATCAAAGTGGTAATGCTAAATAGATTCAATCACATTCTGCAAAGTGTCTCATACAATATCTGTCTCTTTATGAAATCAGATGAGATGTAACTGTTGAATGTTGCAACCCAATCCACTTTGGTCTTGATTGTCAATATTTGCCAATGTATTTCCCCAAATTAAATATTTGTTCATCAATTTAATGGAACGATTGACATTCTGAAAATGTGGTTTGTAAGTGTCATGTATGTGCAAATTTTGTGGATTTTGTTTCAATTTTAAGTACATGTACCTTAACCCTTTAACCCCTATGTAACTTTAGTAAACTCTACCATGCATTGATACGGAGGGTGAAGGGTTAAACAAATGTTGAAGTAAAATTTTCAGCCAGTGTCGAAGTTTGTCAGCAGTAAACCATGAGCTCTTTAAGAAACAAATGATTATGCTTTGCCAGTCGATCATTATGTCAAAAACAAATGATTTGTAAAACAATTAAAAGCTGCACTCTTTTCAGGTTTATATCATAATTAAAGGCAGTGGAATCTCATTCAAGCATTTACCTCTAGATGGCGACGGTATTTCATATCATATACTCACATACTTAAGCTTACATCCAGAGAGTAAGCCTGTTTTTGCCAGCTAATGTTAACTAATACTAAGGTAGTGAGTCTATGTGTAAGCTAATGTTTACTTACACAGCTGGGTAGTGAGATTCTGTGTAAGCTATTGCTTATATAATTACTTACACTCACAGAGGGAGTATCTGTGTAAGCTAATGTTTACTTACCTGAGGTAGTCAGTCTCTGTACGTGTAAGGTAATGTTTACTAACACTAAGGCAGGGAGTCTCTGTGTAAGATAATGTTTACTTACACCGGGGAGTGAGTCTCTATGTAAACTAATTTTGCTTATACTGACAGTGGGTATTTGTGTAAGCTAATGTTTACTTATATAGAGGGAGTGAGTATCAGTGTAAGCTAATGTTTACTTATACTGAGGGAGTGAGTCTCTATGTAAACTAATGTTTACTTATACTGAGGCAGTGAATCTCTGTGTAAGCTACTGTTTACAACCACTAAGGAAGGGAGTATGATATCTGTGTAAGCTAATGTTTACTTATACAGAGGGAGTGATTCTCTGTGTAAACTAATGTTTACTTACACTGAGGGAGTCAGTCTCTGTGTAAACTAATGTTTACTTACACTGAGGCAGTGATTCTCTGTGTAAATTTATGTTTACTTACACTGAGGGAGTGTGTTACTGTGTAAGGTAATGTTAACTTACACTGAGGGAGTGATTCTCTGTGTAAGCTAATGTTTACTTACACTGAGAGAGTTAGTCTTTGTGTAAGCTTATGTTTTAATTACAATTCAACTGAGCCAGTAAACCTTTGATTGTAGAAGCTTATGCTTACTAACTTACACACTGACAGTGAGTGTTAATGTGAGCATTAGGATTTAATAGTTCTAATGCTGAACCTTCTGGAGTGTAACATAATTTGGGCTCCCATAATTTGGCCTTTTCTTTCTCTGAGACGAAGATCATCCATGTATTTTGGAGTTTCTTGTATTGAAACAGTTAGTGTTAGTGTATTTTGGCATTTTTATACGACTGTCAAATTTGACGGTAGTATTATGGTATGGGGTCGTCCGTCCGTCCACATATTTTGTTCCTGGCTGATAACTTTGGTATTAATTGACCAATTTACATGAAACTTAGTCACGATGTCCAGTTCACAAAAATACACACTGAGGTAAAAAGTCAAGGTCATAAGGTTCAAAGGTCCAGGTCAAATTTTGCATCTTTTCACTGATGAGCATTTTGTTACGACATGATTAAGCAAAGTTTATCAGAATTAAACAAGGAGTCAACTGACCAAAGGTCAAGGTCTAGGTCAAGGTCAAATTTTGTAGCTTTTCACTCATGAGCATTTTATGACATTATGAAGCAAAGTTGGTCGAAATTAAACAAAGAGACACTGAGGTCAAGGTCATGTTCATTAGGTTCAAAGGTCAAGGTCAATTTTTGCATCTTTTCACTGATGAACATTTTGTTAAGACACTGAAGCAATGTTGCTCAGAATAAACAAGGAGTCAATTGACCAAAGGTCAAGGTCACTGGGTCAAAGGTCAAGGTCAAATTTTGTATATTTTCCCTGATGAACATTTTGTTATGACATTATGAAGCAAAGTTGGTCGGAATTTAACAAAGAGTCAACTGACTTATGGTCAAGGTACTCGGTCAATGTCAAGGTCAAATATTGTATCGTTTTACTGATGAACATTATTTTTATGTTATTATGAAGGAAAGTTGTTCAGAACTCAGAACACAGAGTAAACTGACCAAAGGTCCAGGTTACGGGGTCCAAAGGTTCAAGGTCAAGGTCAAGTTTTGTATTTTTCACTGATGAACAATTATGAAGCAAAGTTGGTCGGAATTAAGAATAAGTTAACTGACCAAAGATCAGGGTCACTGGGTTAAAGCTCAAGGTCATTTGGGTCTAAAGGTCAAAGACAAAGTGGATCTCTGACTTTGACCCTGGCTCTTCTTTTTGAAGTCCAAATGTCAGACGTCAAGCACAGCTATATATGGGAAGATTGCTTCTTGATGATTATGAGGGATGTATTGCCACAGGACGGGGCCCTTACTGACCTGTCAGTGTTCTAGTTGGTTTTTGTCTCGCCGCCACGAATTGGAAGCAATACTTAATTAGGTGTTGCATTTCCGGCGACGGTGGCATCAAAGTTTTTGTGTTTAAGTTAGTTTCACTGAAAGTATAAGTGCTAGACCAACCAAACTTGGATCATAGATGCATCTTAGGTAGAACATCTCAACCAATACATCAAATACTGGATGCGGCCTACCTTTCATGATCCATTGACTTTGTCAGCATCTCCATCAACATTACGTTTTTGCGTTTAAGTTAGTTTCTCTGATATGTGATGGTCAAAGCGGGGGACAGGTGAGACATATCTTTCTCTTACCCTGGACAGGTGTATCCGCACTTTTACCAGTGAGATATTTCCTTGTCTCACCCTAGGGTTGAGACGGGGGGATTCCCGTATTCATAACACAATGGTATGACGTCACTTCAACAATACAATGACGTAATGTCAACATTCCATCAACGTCACGTCAACCCTGAATTTAGCATGTAACGTTATCATTACATTGGTAAAAGAAAAAGAATCATTCACCCCCCTTGTGGGTTAGATAGGGTAATCTCGACCCTTGGGGAAAGAATCTTAAGTTGCCAAACACTCGTACATAACAGGGTAAGAGAAAAAGAATCATTCACCCCCTTGTTGGTAAGGTAGGGGAATCTCAACCCTCTGGGAAAGATTCTTAAGTTGCCAAACACTCGTCAAAGCCTCGTGTTTGCCAACTTTAGAATCTCCCCCCTCGGGTTGAGATTCCCTTATCTCACCCCCAAGGAGGCGAAAGATTCTATTAATCTCACACCGGTAACAATATGTGGATACACCTGTCCAGGGTAAGAGAAAGCCACATTTACTTCCTTCGCCAAGTTGTCTTCACCTTCTTGTGACGTCACATTACATTAGCCAATTACATCCTCTAGATGTTACTATCACAAGCGTCATGAGACAGTCAAAACATCAGCATCTCCCTCCATACATGTTACAGTCAAATTATTTATCTAAAATTTATCTCCAAAGTGGCGAAGATGTAATATCATTTAAAATGCACTCTCTTTCAAATAGAACATGTAAAATGGAAATATAAATATTCGAATTTTAACCCGGTATTCAGTGATCCAAAATCGAGCTTTAATTGTTTATCTTGTAAATTGTTAATTGAATCCATACCCTGAAATGGTACATAATAGGCCATGATGCATATACACTAGCTCTTCTTCTTCTTCTTCTTCTTCTTCTTCTTCTTCTTCTTCTTCTTCCTATATTGGAGGTTACTCAGTTTGAGTGTATAGCTCTCCAGCGCGACTTGTGCCGACCGCAGCTAAAACTTTAGTATTTACAGTTAAAAAGGTTAAAATCTGTGGGGTCTA
>JAUMHH010183622.1:0-14775 GCA_032359455.1 Chlamys rubida | reverse complement strand
ATACTGTTCAAAATATTCGATCACGTATCAGTATTCGTCATACATATATATTAACAACATAAGTATAAATTCACATTGATGATATAAAAAATAAACTTCCGGATATTCTTGTCCGTATTCTATTCTAATTATTATTACAACCTGATATCCGGTTTGAGTCACGATGGTGAACAGACTTCGCACAAACGTTGCACAATGTTCTTAAAAGCTAGCTATACTAGAGATGTTGATACATATAATGTGTATTCGCCATTATGGCCTTATAACATATACATTCTTATATCCTTTCATGTCTGGAAGGTGTTTTTTTATACAGTTGTGCAAGTCGATCGTTTTCATGCGATTAGATCAACAGTTTGTACTTTAGTGTAACAATTAATTTAGCCGTTCGATACACAACAGAGTTTGTTCTTTCTAAAACAATGTTGAAAACTGTTGTGCTACTATATAGCTGGCACGCATTCGCGGCGATAAAGTTGGTGCTATATGGAGTTTATTGACTTAAGTTTTAAATTGCATTTTGTCTGTTGCAGCAGAATCCTTGTTTAAATATCAATATTTGATCACATCAGACTGCTTTTAGTGGCTTGTTTTATGTTGCATTAATAAGGTATCGCCACTGTGCTCTTATATACAACATCTAACACTGCTTTACCATAGTAGCCAGGTCGACAACGGTTTTGTTTTCCGGAAGTGAACTGACTCAAACAATTAAAATGTGTTACTGTAACCGATCAGGTGTTATATTACAAACATATACTTTAAACACAGATGGTACAAACCTTGTCACTTTATACCATTGATCCAGGTTACTCGGACAGAGATGCTTCGATAATCGAACATTTGGACCAGCTGAGATAACATGTGTGACAATGCATTCAATAGAAGGACACAAAAGGTATTTAGATAAGTGTGATATTTGATAGTTTTAAAATTACTGCAATGAACGTCCCTGAATACATGGCTGGGAGGGGACTAATTAGACTTGGTGACAGATGTAACGGTTATCTGTTACTTACATCAGTATGTTGCTCTGTAACATTCCTTACAGTTTCTTTAAAGTTTATCTATCAATTTATAAAGAGTTAAGTAGACCAAACACGGGAAAATTTAAAATAAAATATTAATCATGTCATAACATAGTACAAATTCTAAACATATGTCTTCATTTCTTTTTCCTAAATCGATACCTTCTACTTTTCTCTATTACAAGTTGATATTTCCACTCACTTTCTATAAATAAAACGCGAAATACTAACAGGGTCACGTTGGCTCTTGAACGAATATAACTGTAGCTAGAAAGACACTTTTTGATTACTATTGCAAATATTGAGTGATAAACGATCAATATTAAAACAAAATTACATATATTTCAAATATTTTGGAGTCAAGAGAGGTTTAACTTAACCTTCAACACCAAACTAGCATTAATCTTGAATATAACGTCTAATTACAAAAAGCTTGAAATGTAAAGAAATGTAGGAGAATTATGTTTTCGGAATTACTTTCAAATTTCAACTATCAGTGAATCTATAATAAGCAGCAAATAAAAGCTGATATACAGTTACATTGATATAAACTGTTATGATATGCATGAACATTTCTCGCACTTACATTGGTCGGATCCTATACACGTGACCAGTCCTCAAAAACTCATGTAGACTGGTTATCCAGTGAATATCGATTTCTAAATATAGCCCATATGGAAATCCCCCGGACCTGTCGCAGCGCATGCGCAGTAAGACCGGAACGCGATCTGTCAGACGACAATAGAAGATGGTTGCTGGCGAACGTGAATATTGTTCAGACCAGGTTCGTAAATCAGGCATAGACCTCACCTGAAGTCCATAATTGTATAATATTCACCAGCACAAAAGTCCATAATTGTATATTATTATATGCTTGAAAATTTCTCGCAATCACATTGGTCGGATCCTATACACGTGACCAGTCCTCAAAAACGCATGTATAATGGTTATCCGGTTAATATCGATTTTTAAATATAGCCTATATGGCAATTCCACGGAACCTGTCGTAGCGCATGCTCAGTAAGAACGGAACTCGATCGGTCAGAAGACAACAAAGGAAGGCTGCTGGCGAACCCTTTGCCTCCATTTTATCTATAAATTTTCAAAAAATACTTAAAGATAAAGGTGCTGTTAAAACAATAAAGGCCACCGATCACGCAGTGCGTGTCCCCCGTGCTATCTTAAGTTAAAGAACATTGACGATGTCTTCGAAAACTACGATGCCAAACTGTTTGATTTAACCCTCATCGTGAATTTCGAAGACATCGTCAATGATCTTTAAATTGAGATAAGCATGGAGGGCATGCACTGCGTGATCGGTGGCCTTTATTGTTTTAACCAGCACAAAAGTCCATAATTGTATATTATTGATAAAGATTTGTTATATTCGTACATGCAGCCTGTTGTTGCAAACGTTCCTTCCCTTAAACACTATGTCAGGACAGGAATAGAATAAGGACAATATGAGTAATGCACCAACAAGATGTTGGTGGTTTTAATCGTCTGACAGATCGCGTTCCGGTCTAACTGCGCATGCGCTGCGACAGGTTCCGGGGAATTTTTATATGGGCTATATTAAGAAATCGATATTTACCGGATAACCAGTCTACATGAGTTTTTGAGGACTGGTCACGTGTATAGGATCCAACCAATGTGAGTGCGAGAAATGTTCATGCATATAATAAATAACATGTGTTATTGTATGCATAACGAATGCTATATAATGATATTCATTGATATGCTCAGATGGACCAGGAAACAGTATAACATTCCAGCCACAGCCGGATGTGTTGGACAGCATTGAAAACCAGACCATCCCAGAAATTGTATGTTCTGCTGACTGTAGTCCTTCCTGCACCTACATCTGGTCTAAAGCTGGCAGAGGTTATCCAAACCCACTGTCTTTGCCTGTGGCAGTCAGGGGCAACGCTGGAAGATATGTGTGCACAGCCAATAACGTTGTCAGTCAGGGATCGAAAACCTGGAACCTTATTGTGAGATGTATGTAGTTGTGGAATGTATTAGACAAGATATCATACGCATGTATGAATTAACATTTTATCTACAATGTACAGTGATTGTCGAAGACTTATACAAAACGAATGGAAGTTTTATCTAACAGTCAGCCGAGTAGCTTCACGTCAGTTGAAATTTAACGAAACCAATATTGAAGAGCTTTCAGCAGAAATCTTAATCGACGATGACGTTATACTTCTAGAATAAGAAAATATTCCAACTTCCTGGAATAGCAAGACGTATATAATATAATACAACAAATCGTCTTAATAACTGCGTATAACAAAGATTTACGATGTAGAAGAGTCACTTATCACTGCTTATATTTTTCTCAATGACGCCTGACGACGTAAAAAATACCGAAGAATTCCAATATTGACATATGTACATTAACACATGCTCCATGAATCTCTCCTTTGACCCGCATGACTCTTAATCAATACGAATGATAAAGGTATAACTAAATTATGCATATAAGCGATCATTCTTTGAAAAGATTTATAAAGTTTGTAAAAATAAACAAACTGAGTCAAATGTTGGTGTTTAAAACTGGGCGTTACTGCATCATCTTTGCGACGATATGTATTTCATAAATAAATACAAAAAGTTGTTCGTCATTACACGTATGTAAAATATGTGTAACATGTGTCTTGTCTAACGTGGCATTTACAATGCGCTGCATTGGCATGATTTAGAGTATCTCGTGACGATCATGTGACTTACTACTCAAAGACTTAAGCAATGATGCTAGTAGCAGTTCGCTTGCATTAACTTGTATGTGAATAGCATTCATCATATTTATGTATGAATTGCTTTATAAGTAAAGTGATTATTTTACACTATGACTTTGCTGGCTCTGCTAGAATCGATGGCTTTGGCTGTAAGATTCTAACTGTACTATTTCCTTTCTGTGATGTTTTACTTGAAACATAGAAAAAATATATATGCTGTACATGTATTCAAAAAACGAAAATTTGCAACGTAAGAAAGAGTTTGATTGTACATTTGATCCTTTTTGCTGTGTTACCACACATTTCAGAATGTTTTGCTTGTCAATATTTTTACACAACGTAACCTGTAGACTTATGAAGTTAATTCTATAAAGGTTGTTTTCTTTCAGGCGACCTATCCTACTTATGCTTACGAAACGCTCTTTATGTATTTATATCATGATGGAAGACACCATACTTATATGCAAATGAATCGGGTTTTATTTTAAGTAATGACAATACTCGTTTCAGTTCCTCCTCGAATAGTCAGTCTCAGCTACACACAAGGAGACGCTGATGTGACTGAGAATGGATCTAAGTCACTGTTCTGTTCCGTAGAAAGTTACCCTCCGTCTACAATCCAGTGGTATTATAAAGCCAACAGCATAGTTCTACTGACCACCCCGTACATACTGGAGAGTACCTACACCCTGACTACCGCTGGCTGTCTAGACACAGGAGTCTATACCTGTTCTGCACGAAATAGTGTCGCTAATATAGATGCTGCCAGGGATATATATATCAACGTTTTGTGTAAGTATCATTCTTCATAAATGAAAAAAAATCAGTCAAAACTTACCCTGAAATATCTCTTACTAATATATTGAAATAATTTCCGTAATCAGGAAACGCGCTTGCACGTAATCCGTTGATTGGGTTGCTGTTTTGGTAAACCCGTTTTTGTATTCTTTTGTACTATATCGTTGGATTTTTGCCGGCTAATGTTACCTCTTCCGACCAAACTGTGGTCACACAAGGGTACAATGGATAGAAGCAATGGGTGACGTCATCCGTCATTAGACCTATACCAATTATCGCGACCTTTCGCTGCTGTACTGCTCTTCAGGAGAATAATTTAAATGGTAACGTAGACACATGTAGCCGGGTGCAGTCTGATGTTATTTGCCGTATCAGGCTATTTCCAGTAGTTCCACCATTAAATGCTACTCGTAACGGATGCGTTGATTTTATTATGTTTGTTTGCATCTTTATATCTGCTCTGGGAAGGATAAAAGGTAAAAAAAATGAAAACTCCCGAGGACTCCTGATTACTTCTTGTTAGTGACGTCACTACGGTTTGTATTGTCTTACGTGATAATGAACGTAATCTATATCGTTCTGTTGATTGATTGTACATTCAAGGTAAAAGCATTTCCCTGAAGAGATGTATAGCAGCGAAACGCCTCGACAATGAGTCTTCTTGTGATTTTTAATTTCCATCAACGTAAAGTGCAGTGCAATTGGTTGTTTATTATCATATTTCGAAGAGATCATGGGGATGAACAATTAATCATGATGTCTCTCTAATTCTATATCTGTCTATCTCTGACTCTGTCCTTGGACTCTCTCCTTCAGCTCTCTCCTTTAACTCTCCCAACCTAAAGTTCTCTACCTATTATAAAGACAATCTAACACTACTTCTACTTAACTAAATCTTCTAATTCTATTGGTTAATTCCATCCCTAGTAGGCGGGGCTACATTTCTCTTTTAGAAGTCTTTTGATGACCATTTCCCTGTCTAATGACCACGATTAAACTTATGAATGCATTATTCTAAATGGACCTTACATCCACACACCATTGTCCTCCGACCCTTCACACAGACAGTTCCACACACTCTATTCCCTTTGAGTTCCTACCACCATGTGTGTCCTGGTCATCTCCTTTGTTAGCAATTACAATCTCTTTTTAATTGCCTTCTTCTTACTCTTCTGATCTTACTCACTACCATTTTTCATCTGTCATAGTTACTTACGGACGTCAAACATAATCTGGTGTCTTCATCGAGATGTAAAACGACATCTGGTAGCTTTGACAATAGAAATGAAGATTCAATTAATCATGGATTCTGTAAAACTTCCTAAACTTGATCAATATGAACTGAACGTGACGTATGGTATCGACCCTGCGACAGTGTCCGACATATTAAACTGTAAAAGGATGATAGATATTTAACGGCGATTAAACTCTGAAAATATATTACACTGTATTGAGAAATAAAATCAACTTGGAAACAAGGGAAATGGACAAATTCCTTAAATAGGACGTCAGTGACTTTTAGGTATACTATACACATGTAGTTGTAAGCATGCGATACACTTACATGTACCTCCTTACTAGCATCGTGTAAAACCACTTGTTAACATGTACACAATATGTATATACATTTTATATAATTTGAATAATTGTTTTTTGTTTATTTAAACATCTAAGTGTGCCTATACTCATCTAAATTGAAAGGAAATTATCGTTTGCATGTCAACTTAACTACCAAACTGACTTGCCACTCAAGAACCTGACTTTTCTGACATCCTGTCTAATCCAACCAAAACATTCACTCCATCATGGTGTCCGATTAGACAGGTTTCACTGTAATAGGAACCAAATATGCTGCTGGTCATTGATATCTAGTCAGTATGTCCGCCCTTCAGGCAAGGCACTTTGTGATTGTAAGCGATGAAGTTCGCAAATAGAATGTTTATGCAATACCTGGGTGCGCTCTCAATAATGGTATAAAATTCAGTAATTTTATTTGAAAAAAATTTGACAAAAACCCATTGATATGTAAAATAGCTACTTTCCGCATCTTCTATGATGGGGACGATATGCATTTGGTTTCTCTACATAACCTTCAGATTTTCACTTCATAACTTATTTGTGTAAGTTATTTTCAATGAGAATAAAAAACAACTCTTATTCAGATTTGTGGATGTGCATCGATTGTTTAATTGTCCGTGTTCATGTTACTGCTATAAAATACAATCTGTAATAGCACAACGAACAATATAAGACTCAAACATATTGCATAAATGGAAAAAAATGTTATGATACCATATAAATGCAAAAAATATTTTGACGATTCCTTGATCTACATTTTAGGTAAGCCACGTCCATACCAAGTACCGGACGACGATCATACAGTTGATATATCTTTGTCAGAAACCCTCACTATGCCCGCTGTGTTTATCTCAAACCCGGAACCACTGTTCTCATGGACATTCCAACTCAACCAACTGACAGCTGCTAAAGAACTTTTTAACGGGACGGACAACTTTGATGTACAAAATAGCTTCGAATCGGCGAATGTATCTGCTGTATCGGTGGGGATACGTACAAATATACAAGATGAATGGTTTGGATTGTATCATGTCACAGCAACAAACAGTCAGGGAAGTGCAATAGTCAGCTTTACAGTTCGTGCGCAACGTGAGTATTGGCCATACCTGTTAAAATATCAGCAGGAAGAGTTGTTACATGTTTACTTTCATGTATCTATACACTGCACAATTGTGTTTGAATGCAATATATATATATTGTGAAATATGGTTATTTATTTTTGAAATTCATTTCAGTTCGATGCACTACATTTACATCTGTGTATGACACCTGGCATTTTCACACCTCAGTGAGTAGGGTTCCTACAAACAAACTTACCTGCCTTAATGTGTATCTGGGGAGTTTTGGTAACCCGGGAATCCTACTCACAGAGATGTTAAAATGTCAGGTGTCATACACTGAAAAGCAATAGTCTGACAAGAACGTAGTTAAAACACATACAATATCCAGGTTTGTTAAGAAAACTGTCATATCATCGATGTACCTTTTATATTAAATACTTAATAATACAAACAAAACAAAACTCTCAGTCACCTAGCAAATATTATCTTCCTGTTCTGGAACGAGGTCCCATGGAGGGCCCACATTCTTATCAGTTGTAGCGTGCATTGGATAATTGGGAAAAATACAAACTATAGTGATCAGTAATTTAATACTTCCTTATTTTACAGGAGTGTTCCGGATTTTTTAGTCTGTAATATTTATCATTTGTACATTCATCAGCACAACACAGAGCGAAGATCGTTAAATTGTTTGAGTGTGCGCACAATTTGTGGAAGATAAGAGCATCGTGTGCGTACGGTATTGTTGGTACGATGTCATAGACTCACAGGAACCTAGGTTTTACTCTGAAATACATTAAAATGGGGAAGCCAAATTTCCTTACCAATCACCCATAACATGTATACATTGTAATATTTGACTATATTTTAAACATACTAATTTATATTAAAACCATAGGAATTCCAAGTCCCACTAAGATATTGTCAGTTGAATGTGGAAAGCAAATGTCTGCCGAAGTATCGTGGAAGGACGGTGGAAACTCCCAGTTTTACCGTGTTTTATTCAGCATGGACGCCTTTAAAAATTCAAAAGAAGTTTACCCCGTGACAATTGCATTTGAAGACGGAAGTAACATTTATAGTTTGAATGTAGACAATTTAGTGGGAGGACGACTATATACATTTAAGATTGCAGCATACAACACCTTCGGAAATACAACATCACTTGATGCTGTTGGTTGTACAGTTCAGGCAGGTAAGTTACTTACAATCACCTTTTGTTAATGTAACAGGCTACTGTAATAGCGATGTGAAGAGTTTATGTTTTACATAGTTATAACTATTTTATTTTGTATTTCAAGCGTTTGAAGCATTTGAACCCGATGCCAATATTTTCCATTAGACTTTTGTGATCCAGTTACAAAAAGATTGCTCTTGATCCTCCTGATCGACCCTTTCTCTCCCTTTCTCTCCTTTAATAATTATGACTCTGAAATTATTGAAAAGCTTACCACGACTGGCAAAAGAAATCTTGCTATGTCCACCAATTTTTCAATATCTCATGGGTTGCCTTTAAACAACAGGAGTTTATAGGGATAGATGTCGATTTCTTATGGACAAACTGACAAATAATGTTTTGAGAGATACAGTTTAGAATATAGGTACATTCTATGGTTTAATACGCAATCGTATTGCATAAATATAGCATGTACTCATATGGTATGCGGGTCGATGATTTTTATTATGCTCATCACGCCTTTTTTTTCTTTGTCATTGTACCAGGTCTTACATTACAATTATTTGGCTTTGACCTAGATTTACTAGGCAGGTATCGTCGATGAAGCACAAGACGCTTACCTTTCCGCAACAGATTGTCTTATTCTTCTTTACTTTTTAATTGTATCTTTATCATACAAATATTTATTCTTTTCATATTTTGCCCTTAATGTATTACTGTTGAGTTCGAACGACTTAAATATATGTCACTTTTTAGTTGACTGTTTCATGACAACAGTCTACTTAATGAATCAGGTGATTTATAATTATATATTGGTTGGTTTATAAAAAAGTACAGATACTACTATTTGTTTGATAAAGAATGTTCCTGGAGTGCCGACAACATGTATGTAACAGCAGTTGCCCTGATTTGTACCAGTGTTCTCACGCTCCTGTTAACAGTTGGACTTGGAATATTCATTAGTCGTACGTACATATTACTCAAATCTTTATTTGAAAAAAACACAAAACCAGAAGAAGGACAAAAAAGGAATTTGCAAAAATCATATGTGAAGTTTATTTACATTTTATATTGATCAATATTGTTCACTTCTTCTGTTTGTTGGTTTATACGTTGCGGATTGAAAATACTCAAGACAACTGCATTGCTTTAATTTACGTTCGTTATCTGTTAACATAAAACAAGTATACACTACTTTTAACATATACCTACGTTATTTTACAGGAAATGGTAGACTGCCTTTTATGTAAGTAAATTAATGCCGACACTAAATCGACAGATATTCTATTATGGTGTTTATTAGTTATTTCGTCTTTTCGTAAATATCTTGTTTATATTAATGATAATGCAATGTTGTAAAAATCTGTTTAGTCAGAAAAGCGTGCTTAATTAAAATCATCGTACTATATTAAGAAAAATATGTTCCGAAATTTGATGGTACAGTTGTGTGATCGCACAACTCACCAAAAATAGCGTGCGCATATCGTGCATACATTGTGCACACACCGTCCGCAACTTTGTCCCCACATGGTGCGCACAACTGTGCAATTTAACAATCGTTCGCCCCGTTGTGCGCTTCGCGATTGGGTTCAATTGGTTGATCAATATTACGGAAAGAAAAAAAATTGGAACCCTCGTATGGAATAAGGAACACGTATATAATAATTGCCCATCATATTAACTAGGATTTTGTTCAATTTTACAATGCGTGTTACACAGTGACCATTAGACTGTTTCAATAATGGGTTTGGTTACCAGGAAACAGAACTGGTAAATGACGTTTTGACCGGAGTGGCCTGTGTCTGAAAAAGAGAGCTACATATGCAATATGTGATGCCGTATGACCGTTATGAAAAACACAACTGGGCGTAAAGTATTTGTTATTTGTATCCGTTTTAATCTATAGCTCCAATTTACCAGGATTATCACGCTTTGGCTAGTTAAGTAAGTGCCCCGGATGAGCAAATCTACCTGTATATGAGACCGTTTTGCATATATGTCGATTTGGGTCGTTTAAAAAACACGGAAAACGCCATTTTTAAATTTAAGAAAAATACAGATCGAAAGATCATCTAATATATGTAGCTAGAATACAGATATATACTTAAAAATCAAGTTTATATATTTCAACACGAAACCGTATATATTGTTAAAGCATTTCTCAATTTACACCAAACACGATTGTCATCGCACAACGTTCGTTTATCGTCCGCACAAATGTATGCAAGCAATAATCGTCCAGAATTGTATCGTTCGCATATCGTGCAAACATCGTGCACACACCGTTCGCACATCGCCCGCACACCGCATACCGCACATTGTGTAGCTATAGCTGTGAATTAAAAATATATAGTAATTTTGTATATTGTTTTCTAGCAAAGGTCAGCATCTGAAACAAAGGGAACATCAGAACGTGCAACTTTCAGAACGAGGTAAGTTCAGCGAAAAATGCTTGATACTCTTGTACACGTTGTTTTAGTGATAATGTCCAACATCAATAACTTCTTTTCTATATACAATTCTTCATGTTGTATAAATTTCGCCATGTCGGTTAGGTTGTATACATTGATATACAAAACAATTCAAACAAAACCCAAGTCTATACAACAATCGTTAATTTTTACAAAAGTGAAAAAGGAATTTTGATTAAACTATATTTTTTTTGGTTTCAGCTGTGACACCCAATGAAGAGGAGGACGAACGGTAATCTTGTTTGAACATTCAACACTTACTCAAAACAACATTTTAGCGTTATGGTTTGGTTTTATTTTATTCAAAGTCCAATTAACAGCTCACTGAAAAATAATGCCGAATGCACCAAACATAGCATTCTGCCCGGTCACATTGTACTGACACGGGTGAACTAGTTGATGCCATTTCCCCAAATGCTGAACGTTAAGCAGGGCATAACAGCTACCATTTTAAGGACTATGGTATTGTGACGTTTCCCCTATAGTCCGTACCAGTCACACTGGAGATTCCGGCGCTATGTATCTAACAGCTCATTAACAGTGAACACTCAACACAATTGTTTTATTTCAAACAGTACAGCAGATATGTTTTGATCGCTTTTGTGTCCCTAAGTATAGGGCACAAAAGCAAATCCCCAATTCTGCAGTAGGTTTCCACATTGATGGCCTCTTACGATGCATGCAACAGGTAACAGCAGGTCTATTGTTTTCTCGATCCCCGACCTGCAGGAGTGTAGTATTATATGTTTTAACTGTTAAATAGTAATATGTCCTTTAACTGTCAAATAGTAATGCTTGAAAACAAATTATTGCATCGTTTTATTGTGTTTTATCTTATATCTTCACAGATCTCCATATGAACAACTCGATACGAATGAAATTGCCGAGGCATCTGTGTACTCTGAAATAGGAAGTCATCCTCCAGGTAAAACACACGCAATTTTCGTATTATAATGATATATTTCTATATACTAGTCCCCAAAAGAAGCGTTAGATATTGTTTCTTTAATGTACTGGAAATGCTATAAATTCACACTGTAAAAACCAATATATGTTGTGTCAGATAAATAAACTTCAGTTTCATTAAAAAGTTTCCATGAAACGACAAAACTAGCGTTTATTCAGCGTACATAAAATAAAGTTCACAGAATCAATATTGCGTGAACGAACCCCTGGACGTTGACCAAAACCTGAAAACTACGTCGCACGGAAGCGATGAGTCGGTTCAAAGACCTCGTCGGGATCTACTGCAACTGCTCCTGTAGGACTGTCCTCCAATGTTGCAACGTTTTAGGCTGACGTCCATTTCTCACTCGTCAGTCCGACTGATCCCTGCCCAGTGGAATTGAAATCTGGAAAAAGCGATGGCCACTAACACACATTAACATTACGTTGACGAACAAATCCCGTTTTGACGCGTACGACACCAGCACATTCGTTATCTTACTGAAACGCCATTTGTTATTTAATTATGTAAACACAAATCATGTGGGCCGATATATATGGGCTTTATTTACTTTACAATTATGAAACAGGTTTAATCAATTGATACTAAATATCTTGTTGGTCCTGATAGAGGTCCCATGTGGTTTAAATGTTGGATGAAAATAACGTATTGCTTCATCTGTATATAAACAGAGTGTGCTCGGTTTTGAATGCATGGAATAAAAAGTAATAAAAAGACTGTGTTATTTACATACAAATTAATGTTTCCGGGGGATAATTGTAACTGTGTGAGTTTGCTTTGTTTGTAGGTCACCGGACAGATCCAGTCAATGACAAGTGAGTTTTTTTAATTACCATGACTTGTAAACCCTTTTTATATATTTTTGTCACATCATTTAGTATCTTTCAACGTTTTGTGCTGGCAGATTTTGGATGGTGCATAGTTTATAAGATTTTTCAATTTTGTTTTAGCAGAGAATACGAGTCATTGGAGGGTCGGTCTAACCCAAACGTCTATGAAGATCTCCATGGTACAACATCTGGTAAGTTTCTATATCGTCTTTCAGATAAGCGACACATGAAATAGAATCCAAATATTGCACAACTTTTAACATAGCTTTGCAATTATATTAATTAACATCAAAAGACCTTCGATCGTTCCAAAATATTCTGATTTGAGAAGATTACCTTATTTTATATGTTTTTATACACGAATTAGGTCATTGTGTACTTTTAGAATATATGTTTTTGTCGTTATTTCTAATGTGTTGTTTAATTGGTGGTTTCCTTATTTAGAATTGTAATGCATCCATTCATGCAAAATGCATATATTTTGGGTACAAACAATAAGGCGAAAAGAAGCATGAGGACAAACAAATATCTATAATACAAAAAACTTGTTTAAGATCTTTAGGAACAGGGGTTACACGCTAATCGCGTTCAGATCAAATTACAAGAAGCTAACACTAACAATAATAATTGTGCATCCTTATTTTTAGGTGAGAACAAAATATACATCAACACTGCAATTGCTGAGGGTGCTTCTGGTTCCGGAAATTAACCCATCTGGTTCACAAGAGATCGTAATAATGAACAACCCGAGGAAGCTTCAATTAATACGTCAGCTTTTTCAAAAGATTTCTATTGGACTTAGCCTACCAAACGTAGATCGGAACCGTGATGAATAATAATCAATATACATATTACTCACAGAGCATTGTGATTGTTGACAATGATCATGTCAGCAGCCTTTACCTCTGCGATTGTGACAGCCGCGGTAACAAATATTGAGCATTACAGTATAACAGAAGTATTGCGTTTTCTAAAGTACTGGGCAATTCACGAGCTATTTCCAAAAACACAGGGAGATATCTACACGTTTGATTGACTTAAATACAGCGTGTGTTACTTGGTAGGTGCATATTGTGTTCCGCTCTAAACTTTAATGGTACAAAAAGTTGTTTGTGTCTTCAGCATTATAGATTGAGAGGTATACCGTCGAGTGAGGTGTAAACCTATCATGTCTTGATATGTATATCTACAATAACAAGTGAATTGTCCTAACGGCACGACCGCACTGCTAGGATTGTCGCCCATTTATGGATTCAGCAGTCGCCTGATGACAGCCAGTAACTCAGGCGAAAACGCAAGCAAATATGTTCATAGTTTATTTATTTTCATTGTACAGATCACACAGGCACTGTGTTATGCATTGCTCTGTATATATTTACCCTAAACGACGAATCCCGATATACATTTTAGTGTATATACATGTATGAATGATATTATAGTAATGTGATGTCATGATTTTTTTTTTTAAATTGCAAGATTGTTTTTGAAATCCTGTTTTTGAAGAAATATGTTAACTAAAAGTCTAGTTAGAGATACGTGTGCAATCACTTCATTCCGTTTCAATTAACACGGGCCAAATTGAAAATGCAAGCACATGATGTCATATTCCCCTAGGAACATTCGTCAACCAAAATAAAAAGGTGTATATACGGTATTTTGCATGTAAAAATGAACTTGAGTTAAAGCAAATGTAAATGTATGTTATAAAATATACGAAGTAACGCAACAGAAATTAATATTGAATTATTTGTTAAATTTGTATGTATACATGTATATTACTCTCGTATTCTAGAAGATGTGGTGTTTGCTAAATTATTGTATAGATTTAATTTGTTGCTAATTGATTGAAATTCTATTGAAATAGTATTGTTGTACCAGTTTTGACATAAGGTAATGACATTTATCAAATTTATCAATTGTTAGCTTGTCTTCATTTTATTCTTTTTGTTTTATTACCAGACAAATGTGTGTGTCAAAAGACCCACGTCAAACTGTTCATGTAATAACCGTGGTTTTATATATCGTAGTGCTACCCTTCAAGTATCTATAAATCAAATAAATCATGCATGGATATACTTCAACTGGCTAGTAGTTACGTTATATTTATGTGATGCTTAA
>JAUMHH010183600.1:0-14776 GCA_032359455.1 Chlamys rubida | reverse complement strand
GCCCCGACACCAGTCTGGTGTCGGGGCCAGAGGAAACTCGGGCTATATGTTGTCATGAAATATTATAAATGTATGACGGGAGAAGGCTGTAATAAGTTAATAACTTGTGACCAATCCCTTGTTCAAATTAATTGGCAATAAAATATGTTTGAAAGTAAAGTAAGTAAGAAATAAGGCACTGTTTTAAACTTTAATATAATTATTCTGACCTCAGTAGTGTTATTACGGTAACGTGTTGAGTTTTAAACGAAAAACGTGTCAAAATGCACATGTAATACAGATAAAAATACAATATTGACGCCGTGGTATTTCCTACCGTTTTTATTAAAGAAAATAGTTCTACTGCATTCGTATATGTACGCCTTTATGTTTAACATTGTAAACACAAGTAGCTTAATCTTTCCATTTAGGACTATTTTATTAAGAACATGCATGCATACATGTTCACAAAATTTGTACATTTAAGCATTGGACTGCTTTCAATTGGCATTCATATTGCCTATGAATACCAACTGAAAGCAGTTCAGGACTTACATTTACCATTTTTGGTATCTGTTCTTCTCATAAAAAACTCAATTTCATCGATTATAATTCAGCATTCAGTTCAAATTATGTATGTATCGTGTATGCTTGATTAATGAATAGAACAGCCATTGCCCGGGGAGGGTCAGTGATATCCAACGTAACAATTATGACGTCATAATACTGATGACGTCAACAATTGGTCCATGACATTCATAGCCTACATGAATGCCAACTGAATTTGGTAGGGTTATATACTGGCAATGCCATACGATGGTAAATATTTGCATGCAATTTGAAATCAGGTAGGCACCACCCGACGTGAAAAGGTATAGGGTCACATGCCCGACCACAGTGATACTTATCTAAGTCTTTCTGAAAGTTGATATCCCTAATAGCAATTATGTAGACAAAAAAATCGTTGGTCCAGCTTTGATAGACAGTGAGAGACGACAAGCACGTGCTGATGTTCTATTGATATCGTCTATACCACAGGAGAAATTATACTGTATATCAGGTCAGTGAAACTTATCACAACATTTGTATTGCTCATGAAGAATAAAAAAAACATGCATGTAATGTACTCTCTGATATTTCTAAGGATCGGGTTTCAAGGGGCAGTTTTCTTAAATAATTCTTATTCTCAATTAGGGTTGAACGAAGCAGGGTTCCTCAAGATTCCATTTGTGTGCCCCTTTTGATTTTTTGATATACATTAGGGATATTGCCGATGTCTTTGATGGTGGTGCAGTGGGTAGCGCACTTGCCTTTCACCAAGGCGACCGGGGTTCGATTACCCGATCGGACCTGAAAAGGTATAGTGTTACCTATATCCCATCCTCGATATCCAGGGGTTTCGCTCAATTTCGCTCTCTGCACCCCTGGAATATGTCATCACAAAATTGAAGGCTCAGTGTGCAGCACATTGAAGATGAGACGAGAAGACTCGTTTGATCCGTTGATGTACATCAAAATAATCTCGCGGTCACGTAACGGTAACATTTCACAGGATGAAGTCGAGCGTCGCTCCTTTGTAATCTTCAAAGGACAGATATCAGCTTTGCGATTGGTCAGTAGCTATCTTCGTGCCTTCAATTTTGCTATGACATATTCCAGGGGTGCAGAGAGCGAAAGTGACCGTAACCCCGGGATATCGAGGATGGCAATCCCTATTAACCATTATATAATAAAAAAAAAAAATTAAATCCGGACTTCGGCAATGCTATCCACAGATGCTTGAACATCAAATTCTAGTGCTAGCCTTGCTCAAGTTCGGATTTGTTCACGGGTAGAGGTCTATCATTTGAATCCCTAGTATTTTAGACTCAATGCACTTTTAATATGTAATTGTGGAGATAATGATTCCATTCCTTGTGTTTTATAATCTTGAAGTGATTCCTACCGTCACATCTTTGGAGGATTCACTAGACACCTTGCGTGGTCGGCCCTTTTGTATTGCGGACGGTCTGCGCGCTGTCTAAACATGTTTTATCAGCACGGTGTCGTCACACCGGATGTTGATCGATTAGAGGTGCATTGTTAGTTCGGAGAATTGGGCCACATTCATTACAGACTAAAGAAGCTGTTTTTAATACCAAATGGTAAGTATCTTATCTGTAAATAGTCAGTTTAAGATGCATAATATTGCAAACAGCGTAGTATTTCACCTAAATTGAACAGCTTTATGATTAAAGCTTCAAAGCATATGGTCCCTTTTGTGGGGCATTCCAACAAATGGCCTCCCCCCTAATCTTAAGCTAACCATGCCAACTTCGACTTTTGAAACACAATTTTTCGCTTCTAACATTGCAAGCTTGTCGCATGCATTTCGCGTTTTTGATTGTTGGTTATTTAACTTGTATTTTTTGCTGTAGTATGTGAATAAATGTATGTATATTGATGACGAATTAGCCAGAATTAAGAACTCCTTGGCCAGCCATTGAAATTGTCCGAATCGCCGTTTTATTAACATATTTCCGATGGAAGTTTGTCTCGTTGATTTGGACATTTTCATTATTCTACATCTCGAAAGTTTCTTAGACAGGTAAAAAATTCTTATGTTAAAACTATTTCATACGATGATTATATGATTAGCAGGTAATTTATTAGGCTAATTTAACTGGACATTCCGATTCGGGACATTTCTGTCCAAAATAATTTTGCCCTCAAGTACAGCAGGCATGGCAGGTGCTTGGCTTACATTTTATATTTTCTTTGCGTAATAATGGCCTCAATTGTCCTGGATTAATCAAAGCCTATATTTATAAGAGTTTGTAGTAGATTTCTTTTGTATATATGGGTCTTATATAATTAGCCCCCCCCCCTTCATATTACTAAAACAAAGACTTCCCCCTAAGATTTCCTTGTAGAACTTTTTATTTTCCCTTTTCATGCTAACCACCCAAAGAGTGTCTGCCTTTAATTGTTTTATTCCCTAACTTCAGTACAAAAATAATTATTAAGGTATGTTTTTATACATCATTCGCATTCAATATTATTTCAAAGTAAATCTATAATCTAAAAATTTTTAGAAAATTTCGATCATCTTTTGCCCCAAGGGAATTCGACGGTCTTCATATTAGCTAGAATGCTTCGTTAAAAAGCAAAGATTTGTTTCTCAAACTTACTTCTATTACAATCAGTGTTAAACTTTTTTTCAAAATAAAAGTTTCCCCAACCTTTATTTCTATGTTTTGAAAGCTGAAACCAGAAGCACAATTATTTGTTATGGCGTAGATGTACTATACAAATTGATATATGTGTAACAGGAAAGAGAATAATGTGTTACCACAGGGGATCGAACCCGCAATTCCTTGGTTCCTAGTCGGACACTCTACCACTGAGTAAAGGGAAATTCCCTCTAAAATCCCCTCTAGCTCGAAGCTAGAAGGCGACCTTAATCCTTATGTACAATTAAAATCTGCCACGTATGATTATTTGCAGCTATTATTTTTTTCCTTTTATGCACGACTCCATAACTGATATTTTCATTCATTTTTATTTTTAAAATAATCATCCATAAAAATTGAGGTAGAGTCGTCAGAAAAAAATATAAAAATATTTGTAGCATGCCCCCCCCCCAAAAAATGTGTGTTTCAGGTACCCCGACCTACCCTAGATTTTACTGCCGACCCTAGATATTTTATAACCTACTTGTGGGAGTCTGACCTTATTCTTGACAAATAAATTGCCATTGTAATCGGTTGAAATGCACTGTAAAATTTGAAATAAAACATAATATTAATTCACGAAAATAAAAAATGAACAGTAAAATAGAATTATTTGCATACCGACCTACCCTATTTTCATGTTGCCTAAAACAAACGTTTTTCTTTTTTTGGCCTGATGTTAAAATTTTGTGAATATTTTTAGAATGGAATATTTTTCTGTTTTCTTACCCACCAGATCGAGATACCCTTCATGTCATCTTTCAGCGATCCACAGGTCTGGATCACTGTTGTGATATCACAAAATATTAGATCTAGCTCTCAGTGATTGTGTTTTCACAATTAATAGACTTGAAAGATATGCAAATTAGTTTGAGGTTGCTACTAATTGGTGACAAAACCTAGCTTTGGATGGTAGTTGTTATTTATTTAGACATGTGCAAACTTTAATTGAGTCCAGCGAAAGATTTTGAATATAAAATGTATTTATACATGTAAATGTATATATTATGATTTTTTTTGACTTCCTTCCATTACTTGTATTATTATTAATTGTCTATGTAAGCACTTGTTATTGAAATGTTGATAGGAGATGGCTCCATAAGTTGTAATAATTTTTGCCAAATCCCTTGAACCCATTTGGACAATAAAATATGTTTAAAGTCAGTAAGTAAAAAAAACTTTAATGATAGCAGCCTCTGTCTCTCTTACTGGAGCTGGATTTCTTAGTGCCTTTTGGAAATATTTTTACCTTCTGATTGTAAGACAAAACAAATATCGTAATTATCTTACCTTGTAAATATAGATATCCCTGGGATAGAGATACTTGTTCAGGCTATTTATGATTGATAAATGGGCCATTCCAATCCCCCCCCTAAGCTTCCACCCTCAGAAAGTGTGGGCATGTTCTTTCTGCATTTATAAAGATCATTCTTAAAAAAAAAATCCTACATATTCAGGAAATGTATTTACTATCTTGCATGTACCATATAGGAAACAATTTTGCTTAGTATTGTACAATTGTATCAATAAATAGAAGATATATAATGTGCAAATTAATTATTGTCTAAAATACTTAAAATAGTAGTTAATGAAAAACTCTACCAGGTAGTATTTTTTAGAAGAAAATGGATATGTTCACAACATACTTGAGCATCACCAATAAGTGGGTTTTAAAAGTTTATTTGACCGACTGGTTTCGCCGCTAAAGTTGAGGCTTCATCAGGACCAGATTAATTTTTGTTATAATATAAAGATAATTCATATATATATAAGTTGATTCAAATCTTTGCTATAGTATCTTTAAAGAAAACTTTACCAAGGTGACTTTAACGCTGTCTTGTATTTTCAGATAATATTATCACCGTGGAGACGAGCTCGCATCACTAATCCAGATCTGACGACAATTTACTAGGAGACCAGGACTAACAATCCAGCCATGGACATCCCGTCCCTGCATCTCCAGCCGGACCGGCGTATGGCCGACCCACATTCCGTAGCAAATATGTCCGAGGGGAGATTTGGCAATGAACTCAACTCGCGAGTTGGGCCGCAGTACTCGGCCCCAAGGATGTCTGATTTAGGAAGTTACCCGTTTGTTCCAAACATGACGGACGACAGACTTCGTCAGGATGCTAATGCCATGAACAAGAACAATAACCGACCTCCGTCGACCCAGTACTCCGTACAAGTCATGGACAAAGACATGGATTCTAACAGTTCCGACAAATCGGCACATAATCGTGGCCATATCCCCAACCCCTACATACCTCCGGGAATGCCTGACACCAGGAAACCATACGAATACAAAGACAGATACAAGCGGAGCGTATATGGTCCGGAATTTTTTCAGGCAGCAACGCAACTTGCAAATTTTGGAATGCATAATCAGACGGAAAAACAGCCTGATGCACATTCCCAGAAGTCTAATGAAACCATGGATCCGTATCAGAGGAACTCCTATGGTCCCGAATTCTTTCAGGCAGCTACTCAACTTGCTAATTTTGGCATGCATTCTGCCGAGCGGCCCCAGGAACCAGAAGTTTGTGGTATGGGAGGTATTCAGGGCAGTTTCCTGCAGAGTAATTTTACGATGCAACCTGCAGGCGGAGAAAAACAAAACGATAAAGAAATGGACAAGGACCCCAATCGACACAACGCCTATGGCCAGGAGTTCTTCCAGGCTGCAGCACAACTCGCAAACTTCGGTATGCGGTCAGTGGAAAAACCGCCAGAGTTTCAAAACCTTACAGATGTCTGTGGAATGCCGGTGTTCCCCGGAGGTTCCGGTGCGGCTCCGCAAGCCCAGGGTTCGGAGTCGGACAAGTCGGATAAAGACAATTATAACCAGACTGACCATCAGTACGGAGCCCATCAGGGAATGGGGAAGAAGAAAACTGCAAAGAAACCGAAAGGATCAAAGGAAGATGATGGAAAGCCGTACAAGTGTGAGATATGTGGCAAGGGCTTTGGACAGCCACACGACCTGCCCATTCATCTGAAGTCACACACAGGCGAGAAGCCGTACAAATGTAACGTCTGCTGCAAAGGATTCAAACAAGCTTCCATCCTGAAACGCCACCTCAGAATTCATACGGGCGAAAAGCCGTATGAATGCGATATCTGTGGAAATGGATTCATCAATCGAAACCAACTCCACAAGCATCTGAAGACCCACGAGGGCGAGGAAAAGAAACCACTGAAATGTTATGTCTGCGGTCAGGATTTCAAAAATGAGATCACCAACCTGCAGATCCACTTTCTGACCCACACGGGCGAAAAACCAAACACATGTGGTGTCTGCGGGAAGCGCTCCAAGGACATGAACAAGCTGCAGCGGCACATGATGACCCACACTGGGGAGAAACCCTACAACTGCATCGTGTGTAAGAAAGGATTCAACATGCCCTATACCCTACTGACCCACCTTCGTACCCACACCGGGGAATACGGGTACAAGTGTGACCTCTGTGGAAAGGGGTTCAACCAGACTGGGGACATGCAGCGCCATCGCAGGACGCACACCGGCGAAAAACCGTACAAATGCGAGACCTGCGGAAAGAGTTTCAATCTGCTGTACAACTTGCAAACTCATCGTAGGATCCACACCGGCGAAAAGCCGTACATCTGCACCACCTGTGGCAAAGGTTTCGCGGACGGAGCCAACCTTTACCGGCACAGCAAGACCCACACCCAGGAGAGGTCTTACAAGTGTGAAATCTGCAACAAGACCTTCACCTTGGCACAAAGCGTCCAGCGACATCGCCGGCTACACACCGGCGAGAAACCCTACAAGTGCGATTTATGCGGCAAGACTTTCAGGCAGAAAGGCAACCTTGGTGTCCACAATAAACGAGTCCACATCAAGCAGGCCAGGCTTGCAGCCGAGAAAGAGGCCAGGTCTCAACACGATGCCGAGGAGAACGCTGTGGCTTTGGCTAAGGTAAAAGAGGCCAAGGCCCAGGTGAGAGAAGAGAAGGCGAGGATCAGGCTCGAGAAGAGGGAGGCAAAAGCTGTCGCAAAAGCAGCAGCCACTGCTGCCAGGGTGGAAGCCAAGGCTGAGAGGTTGCGAGCGAAACGGGCACGGGAAGAAGAACAGGAAAATGAAGAAGGACAGGAAAATGAAGAAGAACTTGAAAATGAAGAAGAACGGGAAGTTGAAGAAGAACCAGAAATTGAAGAAGAAGAAGAAGAGCATTTGGAACCAGAGGCAGAAATGGAACAAGAAGTTGGGGAGGTAGAAAATGAGACTAAATCTGGAGATGAGGAGGAACCGAATAACATGGATGGGTCGGAGAAGTCAGAATCCGAAAAATCTGAGTCGGAGGCTGGTAGTGAGAGTGAGGGAGAGGAATCGATGGAGGAGCATGATGATAAAGGTGATGATTCAGGACCAGAGTCGCCCACGGAGTGAAAGGACATCCCTCCAACAAAGTCAGGGAGAGGGAGGAGTCGATGATAAAGGGGATGATTCAGGACCAGAGTCGCCCACAGAGTGAGAGGACATCTCTCCAACAAAGTCGGGAAGAGGGAGGAGTCGATGATAAGACACCCACCATTGCCCCCATATGAGGCGTAGGTTTGGAAATTGTTGGTGATCGGGCACCCATCAAAACCCAAATGACTAACATATAAGGAAAAGGTCAGTTCCTGTCAGCTATATCAGGTCAGTATTACAAAGATAATGACGTTACCGTCCTCGTTATCTCGGTCAAAAAGGGATGAGGGATAAAGACACATTCGTAAAGACATCTGCTGAACACCCTGTCTGTATTAAAGCGCACCTATTCAACTCATTCACCCCTGAACACACATTTAAACTCTTCAAGTTCAAAGGTTGGAATAGTTCATTAGGAAATTTCAGGGGTGAATAAGTTGACCCTTTAACCCCTATGTAACTTGAGTGAACCATGCATTAATCTGGAAGAGTCCATTACGGTCTACAGTGGTGAAAGGGTTAAGGCATGGAATCATTATACACCGGTAATGGTTTTTGCCTTGTGTGACGAGAAACCGGTCGGTGGATTAGGGAGAACTTTAACACAGCTGGTAGAATATGCCTCTGTAAAGAACAGACTTGACAGAATCACTGTTTCATATATCTTATGACTTGTTTGCATTTATTGTTTGTTCAAGGTATTAATTTCTAGACGAGGACAGTTTTTCCAGTTGAGGTTTGTGTGCATTTTTAGTCCACTGACAAAGCAGAAATACATTTAGAATTATTGTGGACAAAGGAATGAGATGAATATTTTTCACAAAAAAATATGTTTACAAGTGTGGAATCAGTTAGGTGAGCTAGGGATAACCCTCTTATTCCTACCAGATCCAATACACTTGGAATGATGCTGTGTTTAGCTTTCCCTGTTTTACCTATATTTCATTTTCATGATATTAAACTTCACAATGTCACTTCCGTCATTTAATTGTCGAGAAATCAGACGCAAGAAATGCTTGGTTCTAATTTCGGAACCAAACTTTGAAAATATGTGGTGGTTTAAAATATAATTTCGTGGATGTTTTGCTGATATTATAATCACAGCCAGATCTATACAAATTTTTAAACCCATGAAAACACAAATTCTATGAAAGAGCTGAACACAAATTCTATGAAATCTTCGATTCCAACTTATGTAGCTAGTTGAGACCCTATAAAAAGAAATTCTAAACATTCTATTAAAATGGTCGGTTGTTCACAAGATTTTGTGTGTGTCTACATCATCACTCAAAATGTATTTGCTTTCCTGATTTTTTCGTTATTTGAGGTTTAAAACAAATCAACTGTCTGCGATAAACTGACCAACCAACCTGCAAAAATTTGTCTTACTCAAACAATTCTGTTGTCAATTTCTTTTTTTGAAATTTCCAAAAAGTAACAACTGTATAGATATAAAATATTTTGTATCGGTAATATTAAATAGAAATGTCCAACACTGCAACGTAAGAAATAAGACTGAAATATTAAATTTTACGCATACACAATATGAACGTTATTTCTAGAAATTTTCTAATTTTTTTTCTGAATGCAAGATTAAAGACATTTCCTCATGCTACCTATGTATACGTATACCCTACCTAAAGAGACATTAGTCCGAAAATGGTAAATGGTAGATTAATATGAGAGTAACTAAATAATTGTATATGTTTATCGTCACAGAAACAACAATTGAACGGATCGGGTTTGATTGTTGCCCGTGTAACGTTTTGTTCAATGAAATTCAGCAATAACTTTTGTTATAGGTAGAATGTGTGTTTCATACTTAACCGGGTTTAACTCATTCACCCCTGAAATTTCATAATGAACTATTCCAACCTTTGAATTGGAAGAGTTCAAATGTGTCTTCAGGGGTGAATGAGTTAAACCCCCTTGACTGCTTACAAATATTTTTTGTTCAATATATGTAACAATTTTATTTGGAAAAGTGAATTAATGAGTATATGAAATGATTTTTATAAATATATATTGAGAGTGTACAAATATATCAAATATATAGATGTTTTATGTTATGATTTTGATATAGAAAAAATAATTGTATATATCATTACTTGTATAATACTGTTTACAAAAACCACATACTTTTGTTGATGCTAGTTCAGATTGTACAAGTTATTATTTGAACATACATTGTTTTGTTCTTCCCTCTGCCACATGCACCATGTTTATGAGAAATGGTTATAAGACAATGACTTTTACACAAGTTTTGTTGAAAATATTGCAATATTTTTTTACATTAAGGAGAAAAATGATATTGCATTTCAACATTCTGAATTTTAATAAGAACCAGAATCTGAAAAAAAAAGTTCATTACGAAAAAAAAAAATCTGAATGTCAGAGCCCAAAAAGTCTATCTGGGATTAAAAAATATGTCGAAGGATTTTATTCATAACATTATGTATTGTGATATGAGCTTCATTATAATAGATAACAGGCTTTTGTTTTGAGTATTTGTTGAATCAACATTTTATCACATATGTAAGTATACATATCTACAAATACAATTTCACATCTGCATGTATTCCATTTTCATAAGACAGATTCTTTAAACTGTACAAATTGCTTCTAGTTGCTTACAATTTTTTTTTAATTTAACAACCTTGCAAATATTTTTAAAAAACAGTTTCATTAAAGACATTTCTATATATTTCTGTTTAGAATTTTGCTAACGTTTGAATTAATTAATATAATTGCCCTTTGTTTCTAAAGTGCCATTATTTGATGAAGGAAAAAATGTGACTCACAAGGGAGGTAACTTGTATAGTTAGAAGTAAACTGTATTTCCTGACCAGAAGCTCTAACCCTTTCACCCCTAGGTAACTTGAGTAGACTCTACCATACATTCAACTGGATGAGTCCATTATTGTCTACAGTGGTGAAAGGGTTAACTTGCTTGTGTGGAGATGTTCAAAGTCGGGTGTGAATCGAGTTTAAAAATTACTTTTGTATATATTTTTTCATTCAATAATAATCATGAAAAAATGATTGTTTTCTTAAACCGTAACTGCCTCTGATTTTGGGGAAAACGTTGTTTTGTTTTTAATCATAGCCCAATTTAAGGATTTGAAATGTATTATAGTGCAAATTATCTAGCATGTTATTGTACAATTGTGTATCACAAACTCCATATCGCACAAATACATGTAGAGGACAAAAGTAGAGGTGGATTTCGAGATTTTACTATTATGATAGAAATTGAAGTGATTGTTGTGTGTTAATAGATTGAATATGTAATGACATCAAGATTATATATCATTATGTTGTACAATAATTAGTATTAGTCATACTTTTGTCAAATAACCATTTTTATATATCTAGAAAATCATTTACAGATGCTGTTTTTTTTTTTTACGTTTCTGCCATAGTGACTGCTTAGTTTTCAAAGTAAAACACAGAAATATATATATACCTCTTTGATACAAGCAATTTTATTTCAATTTTGGGAAAGATTTTGATAGAGAAAGAAATATATTGCTATAATTTTTTTTTGAAGGCTGTAAATAATATTTGTGCTACAGTTTACCAGAATCCTCCTGATCCTTCAAATTGTTCACTTTGTCTCATTTTGGGCAGATCAAGTTTTTGCCCCAAATAATACAGGAAAGGAAATTACCACAGAAATGCTTTGTGTGAAAAAACATAAATTATTCATAAAAATGTTAGTTTCAACTGCCAGCAAGCAGTCAATTATGCGAAGAAAACGAAAAATAAGAACTATTCATCAGTTAATTTGATTAGCACAATGATAGTGCTCATGGATTTTTTTTTGAAATATTTGATTTTCTTTGGTTAGATTTTACATAAATTTATCCAAAAATTCTGTTATGAAAATTTCCAAATAAATGATAAAAGCATCAATTTATATAGAAACGGTATTCAATGTTGTACTCTTATTAAATGATGAGAAGTAGCATTATTGAAGGTCTGTCTCTATTAGACAATAACGGTCTACAGGTAAATGTAGATGTGTGTTAAAAACCGATCACAGGCAATTTGTCATTGCCTTATACATACTTCGTTGTACATAATGTTATGTAAGTGTGTACATTTCTAGAGAAATTAATAATAAAAGGGGAAAATACTATTTAAAAAAAAAATCATCAATAGATTTCTGTAATTTTATATACTTCCTGTTTTTTTGGCCACCTTTTGAATTTGTACAGTATTAAGATCATTGCTGTTAATTCTGCAATCACTTAAGTTATTATACATTTGATTGATATATTTGTGCTGTAGCATCATTTGAGCTTTGGTTTAAATATTGAAATTACTATGGGTCCAATATCTTTTTGGGAAAAAACCTGATAATGCCCTGACGAGATGATAACTTTGAAGCCCCTAGGGTGTTTTATAGGGTGATTAGGGTAACTTTTATAATGGTTCAATGTTTCTTTGATGGGTCGAATTTATAAAATTTGTCAATGATGTTACCGCAAATAAATTTGCTGGTAGTGCTACAAATAATTGTCATGAATAGATTTCTTGTAAATATTGGTCAAAGGCACGAATCATGTGATATTTACCAACAGTTTAATATACAGCAGATTCTTTTTTATAATGTTGTTAAAAATGTTAAAACAACTGTTTAAAATAATTTCTAATAATTTCGGAGAAATCACAAAATTATTGGATAATTGAAATATTCTAACCTCTTTTAAGGGACAGAATTTAGGAATTTCAAAACAATAATTATTTGAATTCAAATTTGTGTTTCATTTAGAAGTGAATATGATTGACCTGGGAATGTGGCTTAAATATCTCCAGTCTTATTTATATACTGTGAACGGCTTGAAGGTTTTTATTTTTTGTTTGAGTAGACACATATAGCAATAACCTGTTTTTTACGTGATTATTTTTTTTTTTTGTTAATTTGATGTAGATTTAAAATCATGTTGCTTTTTAATGATTGTTTATGTTAGGTAGATTTTTTTATGATTTTGCTTTGAAATTTTGGACTTTTACTATATTATTAGTAAAGTGTTATTTTGAAATAAGGACGGTGAATTATTGTCCGATGGTATTTCTCGCCTGTTAGAATCTTGTACCAGTTGTTAGGAGATATTGGACAGTGTCTGAGTTGACTTCAGATAAATATCAGTTGATTAATTCAAGGTTATCATAAATTTGTGTCTTTCCTGAAGAGCTTAATACATTCAATTTAGGATTTATTTTCCAAAGATCAAGTGGCTGTACCATATAATGGTATTTAATAATTCTAAATTGAATTGCGGTCTGTTAATATATCTCAGTTCACCTGAAATATATGACGGTAAATCTACATTTCTGTATAAAATTGGCCTCGATGGCCAAGTGGTTAAGGCGTCTGACATTCTGCTACCACTAACCCTCCACCACTGGGTTGTGGGTTCGAGGCCTACTAGGGCAGTCACCAGGTACTGAGCATAAGTCGGTGGTATTTCTCCGGGAACTCCGGCTTTCCTCCGTCACCAAAACCTGGGACGTCCTTAAATGACCATAGCTGTTGATAGGATGTAAAACACAAACAAACCAAACAACCAAAAAACCAAAAACCAAAAGTATAAAATTATGTCTGGCTAGAGACAAGAGACCTAGCTATCACACTCTCTACAAGAAAATATTTCCTGTTTTAAAAAAAATCTCTGCTGTCATATAATTTGACATGAATTTCCCTACAAATTAACCTCAGCCTAGCGGAAACGGAGTGGTGTAACACTGTGTGAAGAAGTCGTTTAATTTTTGGAATATTTGGAATATTCCTCCGTTGCTCCGTAGTTGGGTCATTATTAGATTGTACAGATGACGCAGGAGATGCCAGCCCTCACTGTGATGCACGCTGTAGGTCAAGTGTCCAGTTGTGATGCACGCTGTAGGTCAAGTGTCCAGTTGTGATGCACGCTGTAGGTCAAGTGTCCAGTAAATTGACCATAGTACCAGTTTATACCTATGTGTAGCATTATTAACTCATTCACCCCTGAAATTTCATAATGAACTGTTCCAACCTTTCAATTGGAAGAGTTCAAATGTGTCTTCAGGGGTGAATGAGTTAAGTAAACTACTGTTTGTGAAATAGTAACATATCAAGCTGTGGCACTTACCAAAAGATGAGTTTATTATTAACAAAAAATAGCTTGCTTTTCTAAACCAGGTCCTGTTCTAGTGGAAACCATAGGTCTCCTGAGGTATAGATATATTTAGGTGGGATTTTGGTCTGTAGGCATGATGCTGGTCTTAGTGGGACCATTCCGTCTTTTCGTATTGCAGAGTTATCTGCTCCTGTGAGCAATCATTGATTGTTACGTCATTTGTTTTTTGAGAAAACGACGTAATTTTCTCATACAAACTGATGACGTAACAATCAATACCTGCTCACAAGAGAAGATAACGCTGCAATATGCAAAGACGGAATAGTCTATATAGGGGGAATCATTAAGTGGTCTATAGGCTGGACCTATGGTCTGTCGTTATTGCCCTGGTCCAAAGGTGGCAATCCTGGCCATATGTGTACAAATGCAAATTTTAGAGTACAAAGATTTTCCATAATTTCACGATCCTGTACTATATTATTTTCTTAGTAAATATTGAAAATTTCCACTAGTCTTGACCAATCCCATTGGTCCAGGATGTCGGGGTAAAATGGAATTGTACATCCCTTTAGGCTTTGGGTCTGCAAGTAAATGTCGGAACAGCTAACGTATAACTTTTTAGAAAACATGCATCAAGTTCTGCTGCATACAGATTTAAAGCAAAACATTATTTAGTGTCTATTCAGAAAATGTAATATTTCTCTTTTGAGCTAGAGAAAGAATTATTGATTGAAAAATGAAATCATGAAAAAGGTCCTGTTCTTGTATTACCAGTTAAGTCGTATGCTATTGATTGAATATATTATCCAGTAGTCTACATATCCTGGTTTCTAAACAAGATGCATTGATATGAGCAGCAAGACATATTCAGTTGATTCTATCATGTTTTCATACCTAATACATTGGTCTTAAACTGCACATTCAGATCCACTAAGTGAACTTGACTTAACCCATTCACCCCTGAAGACACATTTGAACTCTTCCAATTCAAAGGTTGGAGTAGTTCATTATGAAATTTCAGGGGTGAA
>JAUMHH010183589.1:0-14778 GCA_032359455.1 Chlamys rubida | reverse complement strand
ATGTATATAAGTTAGGAGAGGGCTTAACTAAGTTGTAAGAACTTGTGCCCAATCCTTTTTGTCATTTTCAAGGCAATCAAAATATGTTTAAACCAAGTGATAAAAGCTTCAAAACCTAAACTGTTAGAAAAGACACTCAGATGATTTTACTGTGAGTAAAAACAACTTAGTAAATGCTTAGATTAGAAATCAGAGTTGATTCATTGAGATGGAAAATAAAATGTGCATCATACAGGCATTGTTAATATGCATGTACATTGTATCATATATATAGTGCCCCATTATATATAATTAGCCAGTCCTTACAGTCTTGTACATCTATAAACCTTTATAATATATATATATGTTCTGTACAGTTCATGCTGGTACAGCTGTCATTTTGTGCAGTGTTTATTTTGTGTTTTTGATATTGTTGATTGACCTGTGACTAAGTTTCCTGCTTGTTTACAGGACTACCAGGTGTTGAACCTCCTAGGGAAGGGTGGATTCGCATGTGTGTACCGTGCTCGCGCCATCAAAACTGGCCTTGAAGTGGCCATCAAGATGGTATGTTCCTATATTATCCTGTACCATGAATACTTGTGCTGTAGAAATGTGTTTCTAATACATTGTAAATTAATAAACTTTCCATAATTTATTATGTACATGTATTTAATTTGATCATACAATAACAGATTAGATGCTTATCTCTAAATTTTGCATTCAAAAAACAATACTGCAGTATCTACAATATAATGTATGTTTAATTAAGTATTGTTTATGTATGTACTTTTCAGATTGACAAGAAACTGATGAAAGCAGCGGGCATGGTGGCCAGAGTAAAGAAAGAAGTAGAAATACACTCCAGATTAAAACACCCGTCTATTCTTGAGGTACACTTACACTTGATCAGTATATAAGTTATAACAGTTAACAAATACCTGGTACACGACTGACAGGTAAAGCTTTATAGCAAATCTGTTGTGATCCGCTATCAGAATGTTCTTTGTGACTTTAGTTAACCTCTGAATGGATTATACACCTATACAGGTAGCATTCCTTCATCTATTTAGTTAACAGGTAATGCTTCTGTTACAATATGGAACTTTATTTGTGGGCATATTCATGTAAGAAAGAGGGTCTGACATACTCTAGCTATTTGATATTCAATCATTTTTGTATATTAATTCCTAAAATAGAGATGATTTATTATACTTGATAACTTCAGAATTTTATTGATTTACTAATGGTAATTCATTTTAAATGTCAGCATTGAAGTTTTTTGAAGACAAAATAACAAAATATTTATATAACTAAATGTCATGAGCATGTTCACATCCTTGTGTGTACCTATAGCTAATCACTATGAGTTTGATATTACCTACTTCAGTAATTGGTTATTACAACACCTGTTCAGGCCTATATATCTCCAGCTAATTAGATTATTAAGTGAATTATCCGACTCATATACAATGTACAAGTCAGGGAGGTGTAACATTCAATTAGTTACACCTAATTCAGGCTAATTGCAGGTGATTTGAGAATTGTATCACCTACTAGTTAGCTAGACACACTTCAGTGACCGCATTACTCAGGACTCAGTTATATATTTAACTGACCACATGTACAATTACACAGCAGGACATGCATCACTGACCTCATTTAACATCAGGACTGACCACATTACACAACAGGACACGCCTCACTGACTACACAGCAAGTCACGCCTCACTGACCACATTAATTAGATACACACAACAGGACACACATAACTGACCACATGACACAATATGGTTACACATTGTATTTTGTGTTGGCGTTTGATGACCTAAACAATAAAAAAATGTGGTGCTTTGTTACAGCTATACAACTACTTTGAAGACAACAACTATGTGTACCTCGTCCTAGAGATAAGCCACAATGGTGAGCTTAATCGCTACCTCAAGGCCAACTGCAAGGTGCTCACCGAGGCAGAAGGTATGTAGTACAACTTCTGGTTACAATTCTGGGAAAATTACTGTAGCTATATAGTGATACATATGTGTACAGCCAGTTTGATTTACAGGCCATGTAATACGAGGTCGTGTATTTCACACACTGATGACCCAAGATCTTATTTTACCCCAGTGGCCAGATCTTTCCCAACCTGGAACTTATTTTTTTACCATATTCTCATGTGACATCATTATTCCCTGGTCAATGTCATTTGTTGTCCAGTTTAGGTTTTTTGGAAGGAAATTAATATATAATATGTGTCCAAGATGAGTAATACTTTACAGAAAGTATGATGCATATAACATTTACATACATGTGTATAAATTATAAAAGCACATGGTTCCTACAGACATCCAGGTTTTGTGTCTGTCAGTAGGGTTGTGGTTATTTATGCTTTGTAACAAGTGTGTATTTAATTAGTTTCTTATCGTTTACAGCTCAACACTTTATGCGACAGATAGTTAAGGGGATGCTGTATCTACACTCCCATGGAATCCTGCACCGTGACCTCACGTTGGCCAACCTCCTCCTCACCCGCAACATGGATGTGGTAGGAATATATTCATTGTATCATTTGTTTTGGAATTCATGTTAAATGTTCTAAATTGAAAGAAATACAATACTTTGATGTGAAAAAAAAATACTTTTTTTCTTTCAATTCAAATAAACATTTGTAAAAAAAATTATACTTTTTCTTTGTAGAAAATTGCTGATTTTGGTTTGGCTACCCAGTTAAACATTCCTGATGAGAAACACTTCACAATGTGTGGAACTCCCAACTACATTTCACCGTGAGTTCTGTCTTCAACTTACCTTATTTTAATCAAAGTCTAAATTGCTGGTAAATGTTTCTGAAATGTTAACAGAAAGAAAAATTATAACATTTCAGTTCTGAAGAAAATCCCAACATTTTCAAAAATAAGAATTTATTGCGATTCCTTTATAAAAATTCATGTTTGTGATGTATTTTGACAGTGAAATTGCCATGCGCTCGGCACATGGACTGGAGGCAGATGTGTGGTCTCTTGGCTGTATGCTGTACACATTCTTGGTGGGCCGACCTCCTTTCGATACAGAAGGTGTGAAGACTACACTGAACCGTGTTATCCTGGCTGAGTTCCACCTGCCGGACCACGTATCTAATGAGGCAAAGGATCTCATTCAGTCTCTTCTCAAGAAAAACCCCAAGGAACGCCAGAATCTCAAAGGTAATCTTACTTCACTGTCTGTGCTCTGTAGTCACAATTACCCAGGTGTTTTTAGCTGACACATGATGCTAAAGTATAAACTGACAAATGTGGTCCATAACAACTTGGTAAAAGAAACACTTAATTTGGAATTATATTGGTCTTGAGTTAGTATGAATAGCTAACCATGAGGTAAAAGAAAAGATCTGGTCTGTTTTCGTTTAAACGGTCAAACCGGTCGGACCACTGTTGTTCGTTTATTAAATAAGGTCGGACCTATTAATCTGATTCTGCTTTCAGGCGAGCCTTGACAAAGCCTTGCAAGGCCTGCATACACATTTGCAGGTCCGCCAGGATTTATACCCGAAATTGTTACATTTATAAAAGGTCAAACCGGTTGTTCCGCATAAACGAACAGGCCCCTGGTATAGTTTTGGTTGCCTAGTGAGAGACTTGTTGTGAACACCCACACTCACACTACCTTTTTGTATAGGGTGTTGATTGATGCCTACTTCTAAATAAGTTGATATTTCCTCACAGATATACTCAGCCATCCCTTCATGACAAAGGATAACAGCAATAGCCTCAGTAAGGGCTCACAGGGCTTCGGAGAGACATCTATTGACAGTGGCAGGGGTACCATGGCAACTATTTCATCATCACGGGTATCCAGTCATCCAAAGCCACGCCCCTTCCCAGCATTCCCTCTGGGATCCCAGATTTCTGAGGATGAGGAGAGTTTAGAAGCTGCTAAAAAACAGGGAGCTGAGCAAAATGAGGTGCTTTTCCCCAGAAAGGCGGTACCGCCTCCTTCCAACCCTATACTACGACATCCACCCTCTCCACCGGTGCGCCTCCGGGACAGGTAAGTCTGTTTGTCTGATGCAGTACTTTAGTTCATGCACTTAACAATTGAACAGACATATCTCACCATTTTTGTAGTGAGATCACTTTGATTTTGGTAAATACAGTTCTTAGTACAGAATAGAAAGGAATTTGAAAAATTTAGTTAAAACTGCTTTTTAAAAGACAGGAAATGTTTTTTAACCATACAAAATTCCTTAGTATTTATTTGAACATTTTCACTGCTTATAGTATTGATAGAGCCATACAGTTGTGTTATATCTGAGGTGCTTTTTTACAGTGACAAAGAAGCTCGGTTAGGCAGCCAGCGCTCAACTGACCGTTACGTGAGAACCAACAGCCAGGACAAGTCTCAGGAATTATATGGGGCACCGACCTTTGACCCTACCAAATACCAGGAGACCACACCCAACAGTTCAACAGGCTGGTCTTGTAGTCTTAGTACCCATAGTAATGACCCCCGTGGGCGCTTTAGTCCCCCACAGTTGAGTGACAGCAGCAAGCCCTCCATTAGTTCTGCACTGTCTGACCTGTCCTCTCAGGAAGGTACAGAGTTCTCCCTCCAGAACACTAAAAAGTTGCTGAATTTTGACGGGGATGCAATGGGTAGCTGGCATGAACGGTGTCCACAGCCGGACCATAAGACTGTCCAGCGCTACCAAGACAGTCATGGTCACTCTATGGAGGACATGCTAAGCTCCAACCGATACCAAAACACAGACATCAAAACTGTACACAATAGTGCCAAAGCTAGTAGCTCCAGCAAGTCATTACGTGATGTGGTTTCACCCTTGAACTCGTCAAGGCTGCGACACATCAGACAGAGGACACGGAATGCCATTGTGAGTGTTTGATATCAGATATATATTTCTTGCAATTGAATTTATTGCATGTTACCAATGCTAAAAAATATTGCATGTATATATTGTACCTATTGTATGTATTTATGTATTGTATGTATTAAAATAAATTTTAAAAAAAATCATAAAGTAATATTCTAGGAAGTTAAAAAAGGCGGCAAAAATTAAAGAAATTCTTCAATGTTTACCGTCTATTGCAATTGAGACACTACTTAACCTGAATCTATCCCTGTTGTTATTTAAGGTGAACATTCTTGAGTGTGGGGATGTGTGTCTGGAGTTCCTCAAGCAGAAACAGAAGGTGGAAAAAGTGGTGGAGGTGTTTCTCATCTCTGTAGACGGACAGACAGTCAACATTTACCAGCCAAACAACGGGCGCGGTGAACCTGTGTGTGATGTTCCAGTCACTCTACCTCCTGTTCCCTCCAAATCATACACTTTCGACACACTCCCAGAAAAATACTGGAAGAAGTACCAGTATGCTGCAAGGTAAAGAAATCAGATTCATTTAAGGAATGAAATTCACTTTTTCAACATTTATGAGGTCATGACATCTTTTGGTTCCTGGAAGCGATTCATGGAATACGTCCAGAAACCCAATTTTGCTATGACCTCATTCATGTTGAAAAAATAAATTACATGCCTAATATTTACATTTTTAAATGCTTGTTTAGATATAGTTGCAAGTATGACTAAAATAATACAGCTATTTTTCTTCATAATTGCATGGGGAAACACAGTGGAGAGAAAAACATGTTTTTGTGGGGAAATATGAAACTCCATGCTACAGCATGAAAACAAAACAAGCGAAACGTAGTTCCATCGACTATATGTTTATTGAATTTGATAACCGGTTTTCGGCCTTTCGACTGAGTAACCAGATAACTATTGATAACCTTTATGAATAATGTGGAAATATACTTTTATCATTTAGGTACTTATCTTATTAATAAAATTAATCTGGTGACTATCATGACAAGTGAAAAGTTCTATGATACTGTAAAAATCAAAAAGCATTAAATGTGTCAATGTTATTTGCATTAAATGTATCAATGTTATTTAAATTTTCAGGTTTGTGAAGCTGGTACGATCCAAGACGCCGAAAGTGACTCTCTTCACCAGCCGAGCCAAGTGCATGCTGATGGAGAACTCGCCTGATGCTGATTTTGAATCCATATTTTATGATGGTAAGTTTCTTTCTAGACTATATGATAGCTTATAATAATCAATCATAAGTCAGAAATAATTATTTCATTATTTACTCAGAATGAATTCTTTAATAAAGTTAAAGGCAATCCTAGTATATTAGATATACGAATGAGAAACACAGATTTACCATGAAAGACTACAACTTCTATTACAATTTCATCAAATCTGAGGAATCACTGGTGATTTCTTTACTGCAGTGACGATACATAAAATGTGACATCCTCGTCTGTGAGGATATAAAGCTGATTGTGATGTCACAATTCAATCCTGTCAAAATAACACAGAACAATGTAAATTTTGCCCAATCACTGGCGATCTCCTGCTTTTTCAGGAAATAGAATTAACAGAAAATTTTGCAGTTTTCTATTGAATACCATAAATTTCCATTGTGAGATATTTTTTTTATATGTAGATAATGGGAAAACATTCCTCTCTATCAGTCACTGAGAGGTAGATATGGAGATTCATTTTTGTCAGAAGGAAGATGTTTTTAGGTGTAAACATGTCAACATTATAAACACGAATGTTTAGCATGGTGACCATGACATACTGATATGAATCTGGGTATAAATTTATGATGTATAACATGTGTTTGGGAAACATTGGTGAGGATAGAGTGAGATGTGAATTACATCGTATTTGAAGGGTCGTATGTAGTGGATGGGACAGTGAGCTCCAGTGGTGGGGCGGGCAGGTCTGCCCCCCCTCGCAGTAAGTCTTAACACCTGCGGCTAGCCCTCCCATGTACAAAACTTTCCGCCTCCACTTAGTACCCTGTAAATTGATTCAGGTTTTTGTTATTTCACGTAATGTGTAATTTTGTAAAGAACTAAAGCTGGAGCAAATCCAGTCCTTCCTGCTTATTTATCATTTGAATATGAAGTTTTATTAAAGAAATCTCAGATTTGTTTATAATATGAAACATTTACATTAATAGGCATGTTATGCTGTTTATAGATGATTTATAAAGAAATAAATTATAAGAATTTAACAGTTTTTTAATTAAAAATAAATATGTGAAAGCACTAAATTACTGTGAAATGTTTTAAAAAGAAAAGATTAGAACATTTCTTTTTTTTTTATTGCTAAATCATACCGGTAAAATGATAAAAACTGTCAAGTATACTTTACAGCCTTTAAGTATTGTTGTGTGGTCAAATCTACTGATAGAATATTTGATAAATGTGTGGCGGAGAGTTACGTGGGTGCTGTGCCGTCTGCACACATGTCCGTGGTTGTGTGGTGGTGTGTTTCCTGGTCAGATAGGCCAAATTTCATGCATGGCTACCCCTACCTCCTACACAGCCCCACCCTGATTTTTTATCGTCCGTCGTAATTTTCTCTGTTACAATATTGTGAGTGCCTTGGTTCTGTGATATGTTCCTGTCGTCCTGTAAAATGCCTTTCCAACTTTCTTTCTAAAGATATTGTCTTTTCTTGCTTTATACCAGCCACATGTGTGATACAAAATGTTTCATGTCTCCTTTTTTTCTCTCTTGATGTCTTAGCAGTTGTGATTTTCATTTAGTAGAGTGTTTTTTTTTAAATTAAATTTTTTAAATTGTTGTATTGTTAATTTATATAGCATAAATTTTACAGTAATTTGATGATTTCCACATTTATTAGCACCTTGATGTATACAATGTACCACTTTTTACAGTGCCTTGATTAATACTACATTTTAATTACCGTCATTTCAATTGATTTGTGTGTAAATTTGTATATTACAGTATTACATACAAGACTGTTTTGCCAGCTTTAACAAGTTAATAGCATGAACATAGCTAAGCTTCTGTTATCTCTATTTGTTATCACACAATATATTCCATTATAACTCAGTGATAGTTACTCAGTCTGGTACTGGTATCTTACAACAGAATTCTGTTTTGTTTCAGGTGCCAAATTTACAATAAATTCAACAAATACAAGAATAATAGAAAAGTCAGGGACATCGTTGGTGCTGGATTCTGCAGCAGCAGAGGAGAGATTAACGGAGGATACACAGAGACTGCTTGTTTACGTCAAACAGGTGAGCACATCTTCATGTCACAGACTTTTGGTTAATACTGTACTAAGGAATCCCGTTCCTCATTGAGTAGAGTGATTGAATGTCCATCGCAATGCTGGACTGAGATACATGTTGTTTTACTACGATATGTGGTGATGATGTGATACCAACATGATATATTTATGATTATATGGGATTATAAAGACATGGAACTACAATGAGAGCACGCAGCAAGCCATATTAATTGCTTCAGTCCTGGTTTTAAGTTCACTTTTCTTAAATAATTATTAAATAATAATAATGGATAAAAATTAGAGAAATGTCTTAATATGGTATTGATATGTTGTATGATGTGTTACAGTGTCGGCACCAGTGTCTGGAGATAGAGTCGGTGATCAGTGCGGTACAGCAGAGATGTGCACTCAAAACACAATTCTTCCCCATCATTATTGGCAGGTAAGCTCCAACACATGTCATTACACATATTAACTGTGAAAATCAAAATCCTGTGATTGATGGCCAAAAATGGTTCTCATTGTTGATGGCCTGCAAAACAATACAAAACGAAAGTCTTGGATTATATTTATTTCGTACATTTTGATTTTGCCCATTTAGAAAAGAAAATACATTTGTAAAAGTTCTATATTTTCAAATTCAATATATCACACTCTCTTTACAATTTTCAGCCGTCCAAAAAGCCAGAATTTAAATGACTCTGGTCGGTCCACATCAACAAGTGGGACAGGGCCCAGTTCTGGGGCGTTTGAGAACATGAGCACACCTTCCTCAGGATCACGACCTTCTCCTTCTGTGGTATGTCCATCCAACATGATTTCATCGTCTGGGATATATGGAAACAAACCAAAAAAAAGCCATGAAATAGATTTTCAATATATAGTGTACATTTGATTGAATATTTAGCTTAACAGAATCAAAATTTATTTGGGTAATCCTAGCTTTAGATGAGGAAGAGCATTTATGTTTTTGTACAATTCTATAACATTCTGTTCCTGTAACATGAGATTGTGTACACTGTGATTGTATAGCTTGACTGATGTGTAACTGTCTGTTTTACAGATGACCTCCTTTGACGGTACTGTTGTCAGTACGATGACTGACTGTGTTGACCAATCTGTGGACGATTCCCAGGACCACACCCTCAAGTCTGAGGCTGTGCGATTATCCGCGGAGAGGCTGGGGATTGACAGGCATAACGGTGGGGCAGAGAGACCAGGCACTGGGGCAGAGCGAGGGGCCAACACCAGTCCCACCTCCAGTCATAGTGGGGGGAGTCAGCTCAGGAAGGGTGGCCACGACATCACGCGCCAAGTCTACGTGCCTGATGTGGGCATTGCCTCTCAGGTAAAGGACTATTGAAATTGACATACTTAAAAAAAAATCAATCAATATTATTAAATTATTTTTATAGGAAAAGCTTTTCATCTTACTTATATAGATTAAGCATGTTTAAAGTGTAAAGCCTTAAAGTGTAATTTAAAAACCTGTGATACAAAACTAATAAGATATTTATCTATTTACAGCTGACAAATGGCGAGATCTGGGTCAAGTTCAATGATGGCACTCAACTTGGTGTACGCTCAACTACAACAACAATTAAATTTGTTGATACACAGGGCAAGCTCTTCAGGTATGTAACCCTCAAGGAGTAATGACGTGTGCCTGTTCCTAAGGGTCAGGCATTCATTTTTTACTGGACAAAAGTTTCTATCTTGTTAGTATTCAGCTTACAGTCCATAACAATATATCAATTTGAAAACTGATTGTATGTTTACACAAGTTAGAGTTTGACAGATAGAAAAGATACACTAGTCAGTCTACAGAAGCACTAGACAATGCCAACAAACTATTATTATATCTGAGAATAAAACTTAACTGGAATATTCAATTAAAAAAGATTCTATCATATATTCATAATTTCTTAAAGTTTGTTCTAAACATTTTGCAAGTGATTATTTATGCATAAAATTTGTTTCTTACAGGTTTCAGAAGACTGATATTTTGCCTGAACTTGTGAAGTCACGACTCGGGAAGGTGCCTATTGTGTTGGAGCACCTTCTACAACAAGAGCGCTCTGTGGTGGGACACAACAACGCACGATAGCACGTACCAGTCGTCAACGCAACACGCTTCCTTATAGTGCCATATTGAACTTGTTTTACTCCCGTTCACTGTCGTCTCACCTGAAGAATGGAGATTCTCTTGCTTGATTACTTGAGAACGTTGACATTAGTATGTGAGCTACCGGTGATGGGGCCAAGGTGCTGTGATATCTCTCTACTCAATTACTGTCGTAAAATAGTTTTACTCTGAAATCTGTTCATTTCTACACTATGCATTCATTTTCTTGTCATTACATTAATATTTCTTACTTTTGTATCTTACTTTTGTATAAATATGTCTGTCATGAATATTCACAATCTGGTTTTAACTAGTCATTGATATTAATTATTTATGAATATGCATGACTTTGTTTTAATTTTCTCGTGAATATACATCAATAGACTAATCTTTATTTATTTGTTGAAATATTTAGTTTTTAAGACTCTTATGTTAATCTTCATAGGCAGCTATATGTATATCCTTAGTCGTAGTGTATAGGTAGTATTTGTACAGTCTGTATGTATTGTAAGTAAGTGATATGTGTATGTATAAAGAGTATATATATTTACCTGTATATTTGTAAGTAAGAGAGATTTGTATACATTATGTACAGAGAGTATATTTCTATGTATGTTAGAAAGAGAGATAGAAATATATACATTGTGTGAGCATTATGTACAGAGGGTATATTTCTATGTATGTATTTGTAAGAAAGAGAGATATATACTTTGTATACAGTATGTACAGAGAGTATATGTAGTTTCCTATGTGTATTTGTAAGTAAGAGTATATATATTCCCTGTATGTATTGTAAAGTGAGAGAGAAGTATATATAATAAATACAGAGTATATCTGTCAACTATAGGCACTTTATGTGTGGAAAATGAAAGTACTGCAAGTATTCACATTGATGGTACAACAGTTTGTACTTAACAAGCTTTGTATGTGTAGTTGAGAGTTGGGTAAGTTTTGTATGTATGGATAGGTACATACCTGTATGACTTAGCATAATCATGTGTCTATTAGTCTATGACCTGAACACCATACCTGAAGCTTGAACTGTTTTTCAGTCCAGGTAATATTCAGGTGTGGTGATAGAACTCCCGTTAGTGCTAGCTAGACCTCAAGCTTGTCCACCTCACAAGACTCGCCTCTCAATATAGAAGGGAAAAACCAAAACAAGCATCTATTACAATCCTTAATGACCTAACATGTCCACTGAACAACGATTAAGTTACAAATATACATTTAATTTATATGGTAGCACATTTCCACCTGGTCAGTCTATGGACTGGTTCAGCGATTGAGAATCTGACCTCTAATATATATTGATTATGTGTGGTATGAATGTGTGCCATGTTACTGTACCTGGTCTATTACCTAATTATCGCCCTGTTTATCAAACCGATCAGTGCTACACACTACATTATGTTGTGCTAGCCTTTGCCACACGGCAAAGACAACTTCTCAAAATTTACAGATAAAAATGCTACTTTTAAAAAGTTAATTTTTAAAAATCTGTTAGGGTTTTTTTCTTTTTAATAGGTTTTATTTCTTTTTAATAGTTTTATTTTTGTACATCTTAAGTTATTTTTTAGTTAACAAAATTAAGTAATTTATGAAATTTAAAACTTGCATGAAGAAGGAAGGAAAGTTATTTATCATCAATGCTCATTTCCTACTTTTATTGAGATTTTTATTTATTTCCATGGTTTCTATTTATACCAGATAATTGTGGTATATATGTTTGCAAACATTTTATGAACTGAAAGCATCATAATAACAACAAAAATTCAAATATGCAGTATTTTTACCATTATTGATATTTTTGTAATACATTTAATCTTGCCAAGTACGGTATTAATGTGGATTTGTAAACAAGTCATGTGACCAGCATTCCTCCAATCATAAAGTCTGTTTATTGCTGCCTGGCTGTGGACCTGATCATACAGTATGTCATACCTAGTCTATTGTATGTGAAATAAAGCCTTTGATCCTAAGTAGCTGTCTCTTATCATTTGTAAGTACTACATTTGTATGTATTTTAAGACTCATCATATTTAGATGATAAAGATTATGCAATATGGTGTTTCCTCCAAAAACAGTAGTATACATACCACTGTAACATCCTTAGCTTGACAAATGTGTTAGTTAATACCCAAATATAACATTGGTATGGATACTAATTACGGTAAGGGTACCACTGTTACATCCTTAGCTTGAAAAATGTGTTAGTTAATACCCAAATATAACATTAGTATGGATACTAATTAAGGGTACCACTGTTACACCCTTAGCTTGACAAATGTGTTAGTTAATACCCAAGTATAACATTAGTATGGATACTAATTAAGACAAGGGTACCACTGTTACATCCTTAGCTTGACAAATGTGTTAGTTAATATCCAAGCATAACATTAGTATGGATACTAATTAAGACAAGGCTACCACAGCATCAGCTATAATTGCGAAGAAGAGTTCCACTCAGAGATTGTACTTGGAGTAGTCTCCCTTCCATATAGAAGATGAAGCAATCAAAAGGAGCTTTGGGGCTTGGAGTAGCTTCCCCTGCAGTCAAGTTTTGCACAGGCTTGTTGGCCTATACATTGGATACCAATTAGGATTCTGTGATTACATATTTATATCCTAACGGCACCATTAGTAGGGTGTAGGCTCTTCAATGTAAAGGTCCCAAGTTTGACTCCAGCAGTTTTTCTGTTTTCATCATTTATGTCTATTACAAACATTCAAATTTTGAACAACAACTTTTTAAAACACTGCAATGTGATTTCTATGGTATTTTTCTTTTGAAAAGGACATAAGCAAATATTTTACAAAAGTGGGAATGGTAATAATATAGTTAACTTTGTTGGTACTGTTTACCGATCTTGATGACAAGCTAAGTCACTGGACACTGGTCATCACACGTTTATCAACAAGACAATCCTCACCAGCCTGTGCTGTTTACTGTTACACACCATTACAAGAAATGCAACGTGTAGCTTTACAAATCTACCCGGGTTGTCATTTAACTTTCAGGTATAAGGTGATCAGAGTTATTTGTACAGACTTTTCTGAACTCAAAGGAGATGAATTATTCTTTTTCTCTTGCCCTTTTGGCCATTATATACATAATGCAATGATGATGTTACAGGGTCAAAGCATTGTTAACTTTACGTCTTTATATTCTTTATGTGATGTCATGCAATTGTTATGACTGGGGAATCTTTCTCAACTTCCATGTGTAGGTTCCCCATAGTTCTTTATTGAGCAACATCATTTTAAAACCGATCAGAAGAACAATATAATGCCAAGTGGCCATGTTGGATTTTAAGAGTGCAACTTTGTTGCTGCTTTTTCTCTGAAAGTCCAATACAGATCTTTTTCAATTTTTTGTACACATGATCCCATTGAGTCCTACTTAGTTAACACCATTTTTCGTTGGAGATTTGAAAAACAATATGGGTGACCGGTGATCATTTGTTCTGTCAGTGATTGCAACATGACATTGAAACAATAAACTGTTAATTGTCACAGCAGCTCCATGTGTATGATCAGTGTCATAAGGTAATTGTGACTTCGGTCTATCTGATTATGTTGCCTATAGTCAAGAGAGTGTAGGCCTGCACAAGTCAATAAACAGACAGGACAGTAAATGATAAACATAGAAACTGATTGCCAATCATTTCTAATAGCTCCAAGTATTAAACAAAGCGTAGCTGAATTGAGTCATTTCGTAAATGATACCGTCCCAAGTAAAGTCAGTAAATAATTCACTCCAGTGATGTCAGGAAATGATACCGTCCCAAGTAAAGTCAGTAAATAATTCACTCCAGTGATGTCAGTAAATGATACCGTCCCAAGTAAGGTCAGTAAATAATACAGTACCCAGTGATGTCAGTAAATGATACAGTACCCATTGATGTCAGTAAATGATACCGTCCCAAGTAAAGTCAGTAAATAATTCACTCCAGTGATGTCAGTAAATGATACCGTCCCAAGTAAAGTCAGTAAATGATACCGTCCCAAGTAAGGTCAGTAAATAATACAGTACCCAGTGATGTCAGTAAATGATACCGTCCCAAGTAAGGTCAGTAAATAATACAGTACCCAGTGATGTCAGGAAATGATACCGTCCCAAGTAAGGTCAGTAAATAATTCCGTCCCAAGTAAGGTCAGTAAATGATACCGTCCCAAGTAAAGTCATTAAATAATTCAGTCTCCAGTGATGTCAGTAAATGATACAGTACCCAATGATGTCAGTAAATGATACCGTCCCAAGTAAAGTCAGTAAATAATTCAGTCTCCAGTGATGTCAGTAAATGATACAGTACCCACTGATGTCAGTAAATGATACCGTCCCAAGTAAAGTCAGTAAATAATTCAGTCTCCAGTGATGTCAGTAAATAATACCGTCCCAAGTAAAGTCAGTAAATAATTCAGTCTCCAGTGATGTCAGTAAATGATACAGTACCCATTGATGTCAGTAAATGATACAGTACCCATTGATGTCAGTAAATGATACCGTCCCAAGTAAAGTCAGTAAATAATTCAC
>JAUMHH010183567.1:0-14783 GCA_032359455.1 Chlamys rubida | reverse complement strand
GTATCAATGCCCTCCTGCCTATCTGTAATGTATCAATGCCCTCCTGCCTATCTGTAATGTATCAATGCCCTCCTGCCTATCTGTAATGTATCAATGCCCTCCTGCCTATCTGTAATGTATCAATGCCCTCCTGCCTATCTGTAATGTATCAATGCCCTCCTGCCTATCTGTAATGTATCAATGCCCTCCTGCCTATCTGTAATGTATCAATGCCCTCCTGCCCCTGAAGTTGGAAGCCTGATGACATTGAATTTGTTGACAAATAGCAATTGTTGCATATAAACAGCAACAGTGACATGATGTTTTTTGTAACTTTTGTTCACAACACAAGGCTACACATACCTAGATAGTTCGCAGTAGCACTGAGATTCGCCAGATGTAATTAGCAAGTTGGTCAGTCTGGAATATATCATGTTAATTAATAAGGAAGTCACGTTGCCTTCTTGTGATTCTGCCAGCATCCCCTATCCCTGTCCCCCACCTCCAGACCACCAAACATTGTCTGGTACTTATAGATGCTTGTAGATGCATGCATTGTGAAGATAAACATTTAGTGAGTAAACACAGGATTGGGAGTACCTTTGTACACACTGAATTCCACAAAGGTAAATGTTGGAGTTGGACCGAGACAATTATTCCAAGGATGAAGGGAACAACAATGAACAACGGTGGTAAGGTAATTTATGTAAATTTATGCTAGAACCAACTTTTATTTGACATAAAAATCAACAATTTCACAACTTTATGCTTAGTAATTAAAGAACTCCTTTATTACTTATTTAATGTAATAAGACAGATGTTTTACACTTTGAACTTCCTCAATAGATATTTTACATAACAATATTAATTTAGGCTTAATAATGCTTAGAACCACTAAAATAGATATTTGATGTTTAGAGTCAACACTTGCCAAAGTAAGACACAAAATATTTTATCTACAAAGTGATAGTAAAGAAAAGACAAATGCTTCAGTTTTCCATCTTTCTGAAATAGTCAACATAGTTTTCCAATGGGTATTTATGACAATGAACGATTTTTGTCAACTCCGAGGCACTGGTTATTGCCCGCGGTTGACAGACCGACTTACAGCAGAGACTAAATATTGAGCCAGACACCTTCATTTCCAGTTATCAGAGGCTGTGTTGTGGCTAATAGGCTGGATTTCTAAAACACATTTCAATGTAAAACGGTAAATTTGTTTTCCAAAACAATGGCTGGTATTACAGTGAGACTTGTATAATGAGACAACTTGACTTCGGTGGCTGGATTAATGAGCTTGACTTTATTGCACTTGTACCTATTGTAAAGAGATGTCTCTCGGTGTATTTTTGGCATCCACATTACTGCAGTCTGCAGTCATTCAGATTCTTGGTCACTGAGATACTTGAGTCATTGGTATAAGTTGAAACATCTTAATGATCAAGAAGACACGAGTAGAAATGATTTTACAAGCATAAATTGTCTACATATGAAAATGAGACATGATATTTGTGAGGAGTAGATGCACTTTTCCTGTTCACCTAATTTATGGAATGGGTAACTTGTAACAGCATACATAATGCACAAGAGAATCTTGACCTCAGTCATCCTTGAGACGGAGCAAGAGTGTGTGAGAATGATCCCATACCTCTCTTTGAGGCCTAAAAATTTAGATAAAAGAATTATATTTTTATGCTGCTATCAGTTGTAATTACATGGTTAGGGATTGTAAATGGAGTTCATTCCCAAAGGGGTGTTCCTTCATAGAGGTAAAGATAGATGTCATTATAGACAGGTGTCCTTTTTAGGCAGGTATGCTTTATTGACAGGTGTGGATAGGTGTAGTACATCATACACATTTGTAAAATTTATCTTTCAAAACTAATTGTGAGCAACTCTCACAAGAAACTACTGACATGGTTATCAACTATAAAGTTTAATTTGAAGAAACATTTCCAACTTCACTTTCTTAGATAGCAAAATATATAGCGAAATTCTGCATTATTTGTCCTGGTGACAATGTTGTACAATATTGTAGTAAATCAACACCATACAGCTCTGTGAAATGGGTCGATTGATTGAAATGAATTTGCTATTCAGGGAGATAGTGCACAGCGATTAAAGTTTGGCACCAACCAATTTGTTAAAACGTTGGAAGCATCGGTACACAGCAGAGAGTTCACGACATTACCACCATGTGGTCGCCAGGAATGTTATTGTGTAATTGGTAAGGCCATCAGTTCCCCTCAAATTAACAAAGATCCTCAAACAGTCCACTAACATTAGCATTAGACGGGGTGAACCTTGGTAATCATTCTCAATGTGGACAGTAGCACCTGAAACTGCAAGCTATCTCCCGAGTGTCGATGACAGCCCAACACCACAAATCGTTAGACCACCGAGAGTTACGTGAACAGAAGCTGTGTAGCATTCCTAAAATTGTCATTCTTCAGAAGCAAATTCGTCTGATTGTTTTCAATGTCACACGGCCAGAATGTGGAAACATTCCCAGCATGCATTGCAGCTTCTAAAGCACCACAGGAACAAAGTTTTACGAGTCGCCCTGTGATGCTATCACACAAGACGTCAGCTTCTCTCATCGCTATAGTTACCAGGCCAGTCTTGGATTGTCACAGTCAATTGCATTCAAACATGCAGGTATATTTAGAACAAAGGAACTATGTATCTGTGACTGTGTCGGTCGGTGTGGTTTTAACCCCCTACCTATTTATAGATTTGTGATTATCTTTTGTGGCTAGGTTCTAAATGAGAAATTCGGGAATGTTTGTGCAACTAATAATGTATTTTACCTAATAAGTGCACCTGCCCCCATAGGCACACCCTGACAATTCTTTTTAGGAAAGAGGATTGATGTGCTTAATTAAAACCCGTAAAAGTGTTGCTTACTTCAGTGATCTGCCCATATAATCTTCAGTCTTTGGACCAAAGACTTTGTGCCCTTTAGCATTTACATAACTAGGTAATGTAAGCCAAGTGGTCTAGCACACTACTTTACATAACTAGGTAATGTAAGCCAAGTGGTCTAGCACACTATTTTACATAACTAGGTAATGTAAGCCAAGTGGTGTAGCACACTACTTTCAGATTCAAGGTTAGACCAATTGTCTCTGTAAAGTTATTTGATTCAACCTTTCAAATTTTGCATAAATATTTGGGAGGTCAGTTCAAACAGATACCAATATGGTTGGTTTTGGCTGGTTTGAGCATGAAAGGGATCTATCAAGCGCTCCCAATTGTGTTTTGTAAGCGCAGATTTGGGCCGATTTTAACATTTACAGCACTTGTTAATGATGAAGACTTGTTAATGATGAACAAGTTTTTGACATCTGATATCTTACTAGCTTCTTGAAATTTCATCTTCTACAGAGTAGCTTTATTCTTCACTAATTGAAGTTAAATTTACCAGAAATAAGAAACACAACAGACAAACTTGGTTTTTGAATTTCCATAAATACACATTATAACACATTTTTATCCAAAGTGACAAAATATTCTAGGAAAATCTATCCCCTATAGAAATGTTCCTGGTATTTTCCTGCAGTACAAAACACTGAAAGTGTAATTGACTTGCCAAATCACAATGTATTTTGTTTATAAAATATCAATTGCCACAGAACATCTGGTTGCTCAGTCTGTCGTTGGATCAGAAACTCCCGGAGGTAATTCACCTACACAAGGTGTGAAGGATTTTAATATAAGGCACCACGAAAATACAATAAACAAAGAGGACAAAAATACATCAATGTCATGATTGCCTCTGTTTTGTTTATATTTCGTGATTATACATGCAGGTACGTTACTGCGACACTCAACCCACAGTAATGACATCACCCACGATTTCTTGAAGGATTATTTTATATCAATAATCATCAGCTAACAATGACATACAAGTAAAATTTGATTTGCAATATTTTCTGAATAATTTAAACTGGAAACAAACTGATCTGCCCCAGATAATTTACAAAAATACAATCGTATCTCAACACATAACTTCACAAAAATGAGTTTTAGAATTTTACTCACTGCATCTGTAAAGCTATAATAAAGTTTGGATAGCTGAATCGTGGATTACAGAGACGGTAGCCAGTCTATCAGTACAGGACAAGTTCTACAATCCATAATTACATTACGAGAATTTGTTTTCAAATTGAGAAAAGCTCACAACAATGAGACGTACAGTCTAGGGCTGATCATTTCGTACTGTAAATGCTCCGAAAAAACAACTCTACCATGGGAATGTGTGTTATTCCATTCACAAAAGTACATTCTGTGAAATTAGATTAAAATGTCATTATGAAGGTCCTTGTTACAATGAGGGGGAGACCTACAGAGGTGGAGGGGGAGACCTACAGAGGTGAAGGGGGGTTGTACTTTTACAAGTATGCTATTTCTCATGCACCAATTACATCAATCGTCTAACTGCTCATTATAAATGGACTGAACTTAGAATTTATTGTTTAATTATTCATCTGCACCTGGTCTTGTACCTGCATGTAAGGCCTGTCCTTTACAGTGAACGCATTCACCTGTAGGAGCCTGTCATTAAATATTTTTGTAATCTTTATTTTTCTGGTTCATAGCAGTGAAAACAAGACACACTTTGTGATGTCAAAATGTCCCAATATTCATGGATTAATTGTTTAAAACACTCCTATAAATTTGATTAGGATTCATATTGTGATTTTTTTTTTAAAATTATAGCAATACATGTAGTTAAGATTCTACTTGTAATTTAAAACAGAATCCCAAGATAACTAAGCAAGTTTGAAATTTGAAATTTCAAGGTTTTATTGAAAAAGTATGTTGCATAGTCCGGACTTCAATACAAAAATCCCTTAGTGAATCCTTAAGGATACAGGGTACAGTGATATGACATACATCTCCATTTCTGAAGAGTTTCACAGAAAAAAGTTATAAAACTTCTCTTGTGAATGGTAATTTAAATTGGATATGATTAATTAATTGATAACACATTTGGAAGGAACACATGAATTGATGACATTAACAGTCATTTGGAAGGAACACATGAAATGATGACATATTTGAAATTCACACAGAATTGCATGACACATTTCATAGTTACATATGATTTGGTGACATATATGTGTAAGGTACACATATTGTGATAAAATGCTTGAAAGTTACACATGAAATGATGACATATTTGTAAGGTACACACTACCTGATGACTCATTTGAAAGGTACACAATATAATAAATGCACTGATAATAATCAGGTAATTCTGAATTATAATTTTCAAGGGAGATAACTTTGAACAAATCACACATATCATATAAATGTTGTAGTATATCTCTTGAAGGCCACTCAGTATAGCCAAAGTTACATGTTTTTTCTTCAAAAATATGTTGCAGTGTATACCATCAGATAAGAAAGAAAAAAGATATAATCGGAGTAAGCAATATTCTAGACATAAGATTTGATCATTTGAAGTCACAGGAGATTTGATGGGGAAAAAAATCAGCAATGTCTGAGGTGCCTTTATGAGGTGTTTTGTTGTCCTATCTGGTCATCAGCTGTCAACCTACCTAAACCTCATGTTAGGGGCTCCATTAACTCAACAACAATATCTATATCTTGCAATAAATATTTTGTGAAAATGTCATTTTAAATTGCTGATGTGTTTGTATATGTAATACACGTTTTTCAACACAAACCATTAAACAAGGGTCATAAAGATCCCCGAGGGAGCAATTTCCATTTGAGTATTGGCTTTTTTTAAAATAAAATATTGAATAGCTGTTTTTTGTCATGAAAACTGTCTGTTATTACTACTGCAGTACCTTATTTAATAAAACTGTTCTCATGCCTTTAACATGGTAATTTGTTTACACCCAGAACACCATTGCTGATTATTGTTTGTTTATGTCATCTCATTATATTTTCTTAAAAGTCTTAACAATTATTTATCTAAGGTATACGTATTATTTCTGGAAAAATACTTTGCATGCATAGTTCATTATTTTGGCAATGGTACGGGCATCCTAAAGGATCCTACAAGAAAATATGAAAGCATTTAGTCAGAAAATACATATCTAGATTGATATATATTCTGGTGACCTTTGACCTATAATTGGATTTGCAATTCAAATATTTTAAATACTAAGTGATCTATACTTGTGTGTAATTAATTTGAAAAGGAATTTCTTATTATCAAACCTTTCTTCACACTTGTGTATGATGGAGGTGTTATATACATGTATCAATGCTGGTATGTAACCGTATAAATCCATAAACATTTGTGGATGTTCTCTACTTTAGAATTTTTTTAAAATAAAGTGTTTGTGACATTTGTATGTCTGTAATGTGCAGTGCGATCCTGTCTGGATCCTGTGTCTGTGTCATAGCTGGAAGACCAGTAATCCCCTGACAGAACCAATGACAGCCACATAGCAACAAGGCTAAAACAATACTTCATTATCTTGGCACCTCCATCTGTATAAAGTCTGGTTAACTTATTCTCTGAAAACACAATGCATGGACACTGTTATACAAAGTCTGGTTAACTTACACTGTACATGTACTAACCCAATACCAGGACACAGTCATACAAAGTCTGGTTAACTTACACTGTACATGTACTAACCTAATACCAGGACACAGTCATACAAAGTCTGGTTAACTTACACTGTACATGTACTATTCAACATTTACCAATATTTTATAAGTGAAATAATTTTATATCAGGATTGTTAATTTCACTGAGAATACACCCACCTGCTCTGATATGTGAGTAATACCTTGTTCAAGTGATATCATTGACAGGTGACATCATTTATAGTGACATCACTGATAGATGACATCATTTATAGTGACATCATTTATATTGGCATCAATAATGACATCCTGATAGTGACATCATTGATATCATCATTGATTATAATGACATCATTGATACTGACATCATTGATAGTGACATCATTGATACTGACATCATTGATAGTGACATCATTGATTATAGTGACATCATTGATAGTGACATCATTGATTATAGTGACATCATTGATAGTGACAGTGACATCATTGATTATAGTGACATCATTGATTATAGTGACATCAGTAGTGGATTCATTGATACTGACATCATTGACAGAATTTTGATGTGACATCATAATAACCATAATAATCATAATAATATAAGTGATATATTAAAGATGACTTTCCAATCAATCTAAAAAAAAATCTTTGATGTTGAAAATAACATTGTGCTTAGATATAACATTACCAAATGATTTCTGATTATTGACAGTAACCATCTTTAGATGTTTTAAATTCTAAAATCTCACTCCCATGATAAGTAGAACAGAAACATGTGAGATCAGAAACGTTTAATCAAAACACATTATCAGACATATTAAACACAGTACAAAACAGTATTTAGTGGTTTCCTCTCTCCTGATATAAGTCTATTTAACCCTCAAACTTCACCTGCTGACGTTGATGTGAATGGACCTTTTGTCTAGCCAGTGACGAGCATTTGTAAACAAACAATTATTTACATTGGGAAAGTCGTTTTGTCTCCAAGGCAGTTTCAGGGTGAGTGATTGAAATAAATATTAAACTACCAACGCATGCTTAAGGAGATTCACTGTGCAAAAAGCACAATGATGGATTCAGATTTAGCGATGTAATCCGTGATTATGTACGTAATCGAACCATCCCTGCGATGACGGTAGGAAATATTGGCGGGTATATAACATGAATCTTAATACAGGTTATTATCGTCCCTGTACATGCTCACCGGCAGCGACATCATCAGACAGTACCGTTCTATCTTACAACAAGTAAGTAATCCATCAAAAGTTTTTATAGACTCTTTCGATTTGTTAGATGACAAGAATGCATGCTTTTGTAAATTCCTAAATGGAAGTTCATGATTTCGTGTTATATTTTCATAAGCTTATGATTTTCCGAGCCCTTCCTGACCTAGATTTAAACATTTACATTAGAGTTCTCAGCCATCAAGCATTGTCACCCTTCTAATTAGAAACACTCTTTCTGTTTGGATATCTTGCCGGGGTCTATATTTCTATAGACCCCGCTTTGCCAGGGTCTATAAAAGCATGTGCAAGTGGAGATAATTCAAACTAGAATCTCTCTTCTTAACAACAAAGATAGTGTCCGACACACACAAACGTTCGAGGTTTGCAAATCATTCACAGGATGAAATAGCCTACAAGCAATCTAAAATGACAGCAAATTCAACGAAACAGGCAATGACGGGGCCGCTAGGGTGCTAATTGCAAAGATGGTTGTGTTTTGTCCGAAATATTGCCGAAAACTATTCAAAAGATGTCCGGTAGACCTATAGGGGCTATTTTAATTGGTAGCAGTCAAGTACAATTCAAACGCACAAAGTGACTTATAATTTTGCAGGAAAAAATGTAATAGAAGATTGTCAGGGTGACAAATTTGTTATCTCTGGGTTAGGAGGGGTCTATACTGGCTCGATCATAGACCCCTTTGGTCTTTATAGACCCCTCGCTATGGCTCAGGGTCTATAAAGACCAGACAAATAAACAAGTGTATTACTTGCCCCAATTTTTAAAATAAATAATTTGCAATTTTCGTTTTATTTCATTGCCATATATCGAAGATAAAACTGTTGGGCCTCAGATTGGAAAGATACTACGAGAATTTGTGTTACAGTTTTGGCCACTTGTTTTCATAAACAGGACATCTAGTCTAATTCTCTGTGCTATATATAACAAATAACGATTGATCTTAGCATCTCAGAATTTCATTCTTGAATAATTAAGTTATCCTTCTCTTTGTTGGCTAACTCAAACTTGCTTACTGGTAAACAATTTTCTCATTTCTTTTAAACTGACCAATTTTATAGGAACTTAACAGCCAAATTATCTCTTTACCACAAAAAAAAACCAACTGCAAAAATATTTATAAAATCCAAACTTTTTTATCTAATATATTTTCCTTTGAATCATCAAATTTAGAGCATCTTAAAATAACAATAACTTTCAAAACATTTTTTTAACTAGTAAATGATAAAAGTTCTGTTTAAAGTTATTTCAAATGCATACGTATATACCCTCTATGTTGGTCTGAATATAAAAATACCTATTTTCACTGCTTGTTTGAAATAATATGTAAAAATGTGTACTCAGGAAATGCTGAACCGCCTGGTACATACAGCCAAGGTTAATTAATTACAAATACTTTGAAGAAGATTGTCAGAAGAACATCAAAGATCCACAAATCATGTCTTCTGTACTATAGGTTGCTTTTAACAAATCTACACTACACTTGGTATAGGCAGCAATCGGGAAAACATGTTTATGGAATTTATTGTCTGACCTTAGACTGTGGTTCTGAATAATGATGAGTTGTCTAACCTTACCTTAATGTCGTTTATAATAACTGGCCTGTCCAGAGACATGATCCAGACACAAGTCCTCATGTGATCAGACGGTTTCCAAATGTTAATCATTGTTTAGCATATTTTTAAAACAAATATGACAGAGCAGTGTTTTGTATAGTGTACAAGTCGCCTTCATACCCTTCCCTAGATTGGCCACAGGTTGTAGCCTGTTCCAAAACCTCAATCCCTGTATCATCAGCCAGTTTCAGATTTCACTACCTTTCTGTAATATTCCCTAGATGTGCTATCCTTTAAATAATTGTAAATCTTCCTACCGAAAACAGTGTCCTCTCTTGTCAATAATAGACAAAATGAATCCCATGTCCATCATACATGACACAATGACCTCCCTTATTTCCATATAGGATACAATAACCTTCCTTGTCCATATTAGACACAATGACCTCTCTAATATCCATACTAGATACAATGACCTCCCTTGACCATACTGGACATAATTATCTCCCTTGTCAATAATGGACTATATGACCTCCCTTGTCCGTACTGGACATATTTATCTCCCTTGTCAATAATGGACTATATGACCTCCCTTGTCCGTACTGGACATAGTTATTTCCCTTACTCATAATGGACTATATGACCTCCCTTGTCCGTACTGGACATAGTTATCTCCCTTGCTCATAATGGACTATATGACCTCCCTTGTCCGTACTGGACATAATTATCTCCCTTGCTCATAATGGACTATATGACCTCCCTTGTCCGTACTGGACATAATTATCTCCCTTGTCAATAATGGACTATATGACCTCTCTTGTCCGTACTTGACATAGTTATCTCCCTTGCTCATAATGGACTATATGACCTCCCTTGTCCGTACTAGACATAATTATTTCCCTTGTTCATAACGGACTACATGACCTGTCGATTGTCAATACTGGACATAATGACCTCCTTAATTTCCATACTGGACATAATGACCTCCCTAATTTCCATACTGGACACAGCAACCTCCCTTGACAATACTGAACACAATTACCCCCCTTGTACATAATGGACTATGACCTCCCTTGACCTTACTCGACACACTGACCTCCCTTGTCCATACTTGACACAATAACCTCCCTTGTCCGTACTGGACACAATGACCTCCCTAATGTTCCTACTGGACACAATGATCTCCTTTGACCATACTGGACAAAATAACTTCCTTGTCCATTACACTGACATCAGCAATGACGACATTCTTCATTCCAATAAGAAGCATAAAATGTTTCTTTTATTAAAGAATACATAAAATTTTGCTTTTATAAATAAACATTAAATTTCTGTTCCCACATTTGGTTGTGAAGTCATGGAATTCCATAAACGTAAATACCACTTTTCTCCGAGGTTACATAAATACCTAGGTCTGATGATGTCACTGGAAATATTGTCTCAGGTGTGAAAAAAAGCAATGTCTGGTTTAAATCTAGCTCCCTGAACTTACAGTATGGTTAGGAATGGAAATGTTAGGAAGGGTAGAGTGTGGATGACTGCATGAGGCAATTTGAGGTTTGCTTATAATCAAGGTTTAAACTGAGACTTAACTGGGAGTAGAAAAAGCTAGCACAAACACACGAAGCATGGAAAATTCACTGGACATGTTCTCTGATTCAGATTATTTTTACCTCGGCGTAAATTCCAATCACGTCTTTTCACCTAATACCCAATGAAGTTAATTTGGCAGACAATTCCATGTAAACATTTGAACAGGACTTTTTTCCGTAATTAAGTGCTGAGGGATGGAAGAGCATGATAAAGCGATAATACCTGCTCCTCAAAGCTTTGCTAGTCAACTTAATCCTTGAACAAGGCTAACAAGTCATTTTCTTGTAAAAATCAAGGAAATTATTAAGAGTGACATACAATAGTCATTGCATATGGTACCAAACAAAATAAGACTACCGTTACAAAAAATTTAAATAAAATACAATTTTCTTCATACTTTTTTTCGATGTGAAAATAGAGGATTAATCTGACAGTGCTTGACTGTGCACAAACACGCCAGGTATCCCAGCATTGTGTGTAGCTCATGGAATCGGTTTCTGATGAACTGTAACTGATGGTGAGGGTTTTCACAGGTGTAGCTAATTAACACTCCCTAATTATGGCTCATATGGCTTTAATATGTTTAATTACCCCCACAAACTCAAACCCACGTGTACTTTCATGTACTTCCGCATTGGTCTCTTGTGTTTTATGTCAAAAACCCTTTGCGGTTACAAGCACATAACATTCTGTTAAGGCGCCCCACTCCATCAATTGTTTGTTGTCCACTTTTACTAACAATATATTTACTTACATCAATATCAAACAAAATGCCCATTTATCCAGAGAAGTAGGACATTTTGTGTTATTTAAAGAAGTTACCTCATAACTTAAAAAACTACCTCACAAGTATTCATTATTTTTTCCAGTGCTCCCCTCTCTCCAACAACTATGTACATTTATCCAGGACAAAGTAGTCACTTCTGTGTAGTTCTTTCAGTAATTGATTGATATTAATTACATCTGTTAATTACAAGAGCCACCTTTGGTTTCCAGATGCAAATTAATGACTAAAGTCAAGAGAGTTATGGGGGGAACATTCCTTTAAGTAATGATTACGATCACACACCCATGTTGTAGTTTCCCTCCAAAAAATGTTGTAAGTCTGTGATAGTCATTTAAGAAAAAAACGTATTTACTCCAAATTTGAAACTGTTTAGGAAATGATAGAAGCACATATATAAAACTATGATTAACAGTAATCTTCAAATGATGTTTATATCGAGTTTCAAAAATGTCTAATGTTGTGTAAACTTGATATACTGTACCATTTCAGGCAAATTACCGCTGGGTTTTATACTCAATTGTTTTTGTTAGATTTTCAATTTCTCTTATTTACCAATTTTGCAGCAGTTGCATAACCAACATGCACATTTTAAAAGTAAATTTCTATTTATAACGATTTAAAATTCTACAAATGTAAAACTCCTTTCAGGTGCGAATTAAGGCTGGGTTTTATTTTATCTTATTTAAAAAAAAAATAATTAAGGAGATTTTCAATTTCTCTAATACAGTTATATAATCAACATGGACATTTATAAATAAAGTAAATTTTTCTGTATAATATGATTTAAAATTCTACAAATGTAAGACTCAATCAAATTTAGATACTGTGAGTGAGAACACTCTGAACTGGACTGCCTCAAATCCCAACATTTTTTGCAGGAAATGGCCAAAAGAATTTGGTTCCAACAATGAAAATGAATAACTAGTGCTAGAGTATCTACCATCAGAAACTCTCCGCAAAACAACTGTTCAGACCGAGTACGCTGTAGTAGTTTCCCGACAATATCTCTGTTCAGGAGTAACTTTAATTTTACCATGGCAAGTCTATTTCTTGAAATACTACATTACATGTATATATATATATATATATATAATATAAAAAGAAAATTTCTCAACAACGAGTCTTTAGTACTTTCAGAATCTGAAGAATCTCCTAGAAGAGATGAAAGTACTAAAGACTCGTTGATTTTTTCTTTTTATATTATTTCTTCGTCCGTAAGGATCATTTTTTTTCTGCTTTTATAATATATATATATATACAAACATATCTCTATATGTCAGTAAGAAATTGCCATAGTCAATCTGTCTGAAAGAGAATGTCAATAAACGGAGAAAATCTTGACCGTGACCAATAATTCAGAATCAGCAGTTACTGAAACCGTTTCGATTTACAACCAGGACAAGTAGATTGTTTGAAACACTACATTACATAACTATGTCTATATATACCAGTCAGAAACAGCCAGGTGTCAATCTGTCTGAAAGAGAACTTGATAACCGGTGAAAATGTTTACCCACCAATATTTCTGATACAGCAGTAACTTTAAACCTTTTGATTTATAACAATGAAAAGCCATGTTTTTGAAACACTTCATTACATAAAGATATCTATATATGCCAATGCGAAATAGCTGGGCGTCAATCTGTCTACAAGAAAATGTCAATGAACGGAGAAAATCTTGACCCCGAGTTAGTATGAGATATAAACAAAACTGACCAATATTGCTTTACATATATATTTTTGACAGCCAGTTCAATTTCTTCCCACCTCAATAATAAAATGTATTTCTAAATGACTAAAGAAATGGAAATGTCATAAAAATGATTACAGACTCAGCAAAGGTCATCCGGTGCATTAGGGATGGCAGACAATCCTCATTGTGACTTATGGATTACCAGGGCAACATGGACTTTTTTACCTTCATTGTTAACCGAACATCTCCGGATTCCACGTTAACTAGGGCATGCTTCGTTTAAGTTTTCACTTACCTGAAAAGACAAAAATAGGAAAACTTCCTTACAGTTAATTAAGATATGTATATACATAATGTACATTCAAATAGAGAATCTTATGTTGTGATTGGCAAAACTCAGTCAAATAATCTGACATTGTTTTCTCAATTTCTGGTGTCTGACAAGCAATTTGACGAGATGGTCATTATCTTTGGGTCATTGATATTGAAGACTCCAAGATATTGACCTCAAAATCCAAAGCAAGGTTCACCTTTATGGAATCTTCAATATGATAAGTGAAACCTGTGTTTGTTGACATCTCACAAACGCAACAAAATTAAGAGCTGCTAGTGGAGTCCGTCCATGCTTAGAAAGACCAGCTCTGATGTAAAGTGATTTTGTTTTAAATCTTGTCAATATTATACAACAGTTAACTCATTCATCCCTACATAGTTAGACCCAGTCTATGATTTGCTAAAGTTTAAATGAGACATTAGGGGTGAATGGGTTAAATGAAATAATTGACACAATAATGGAACCTGCTCTTATAAGGGAGCTGCCGAAGATTTTATAAATATATCTTAAAATTCTGGCACCAAAAAACTCTGGCACTGTATTAGATTACAGTAAAACCTTGATAGAAGTGATTGCCCCTCCTGTTATTAGCCAGCTCTTTTACCACAAGTATATCTCAATGTCCCTTTTACCACAAGTATATCTCAATGTCCCTTTTTTCTTGTTTTCTTATACATTTCCCTCAATTTATTGCCAAACCTCAAAACGCAAAAAAATCTCTGGACAAATGGTTACAGACAGTATAACAAGGTTTTACTGTATATTCAACCAAAACAAAGTTGCTATTGAACACTATCTTCAGAATGATACCCCATTTTGTTAATGGGGAAATCTTCGCAGTTGGATAAGGTATTAGGAGGCCTTCATGTCTCGATCTGTCATGGTGGAAATATATTCCAAATTTGAGGTATGCCATTAGAGGAAACGTATTTTAATAAAGGCATCCAACTGGTCATTACACCCACACCCTCATTACACAAAACCCAACTGGTCATTACACCCACACCCTCATTACACAAAA
>JAUMHH010183556.1:0-14784 GCA_032359455.1 Chlamys rubida | reverse complement strand
TTGCATGCTTTCTAAAAAATGCTGAAACGATATGAATTTAAATTTCAAAGCTTGAAGTCGAGCAGATTGATATTTGTTTGACATAACAGCTTCACATTGAGGTTACCAGCAAAACGAGATGTCTCTTTTGTTTTGCAGATGATATAAAGATTGTTCAAGTAATGCAGCACCTCAAAATCCACACGTTCATTTAGAAGAAAGGTGGCTGAATTATGTATATAATATCAATTATACTTTCTAACAAGTATTAGTATTTATTTTTCTTCCCAATTCATGTTTACTTTGAGGGGGCATCCCAAACATGCTGCTTCATCCAAAATACTAGCAAATAGATCGCCTAAAGAAATTGCATTCATCCCAAATATATTTGTGAATCCCTGATTTCTGTTGACATTTAGGGTGTCAGAGAAATCTCATACCCGAAGGTTGGTTTTATTTGGTTGTCTAGCCCAAGGCTCTGCGGAGGGGTAGAAAACAAAATAATCATTCCCAAGGTTGAAGACTTCTCTGTCACACTCTCAATGTAGGGGATGATCATGTTTCTCCCATCATTCCAATACTACGATTAAAAACAACAGTTTTCAGCATTTGTTATGTGTTATCCTGATTTGTACATGACCTCTCCTGTCAAGAGCTGATCATGACGTCATATGATTGTTCCCGTGACATCATAGTATTCTTTTTTTCTTTGTGCAATCTGTCATACACTATAGAGAGTGACAGAGAAATCATACCGTAGGGAGCGACAGAGAAATCATACCCCCTAAGGGGTAACAGAAAACCTTACAGTATAAACTTTCTACAAGATAATAGAAAATAATTCTTTTTTCATTAACCATCTCTTTCAGGAGCTGTTTGGTAAAACTTCTGTAACATATGAAGAATATTTTTACTGTTCTATTTTGCCCTTAGATTCTTGCAAATTTTCCATCATGTGTCCATGATCACATTGATGGGTTTAAAATAATCGCCCTTTTGAGGAATATCAGGGTGTTTTTTAACAGAAATAACAGTAACCTGATCAATGACATACATTGTATTAACTGGATTTTTTTTTTTTTTTTGTATAATGAAAATATTGACTGCATTACTGGTAGTTGTAGGAAAATATGGTTTGATTTTTCTCTTGTAAAATACAATTTACTTCAGGAAACAAACCTACTGTATACATGTAAACCTATGTATCTTTTACAATTACATGTATCATGAATAAAATACTTTGTCAGTACTAATGATAACATGGTAAACCTGTATCTTGTCTTGCATGGTTCATCACACGTACAGGTCATTTTGGGGTATTTTATTAGCAAAGGTTTGTTGCTTGATTCTCATCACTCAATGCTTATTACAACCTAATGTTGAAGCAATGAGGTACTGAAAGACAATATTGTGCAGATAGACAATACACAAAGATGAAACTTATGCACCTTGGGATGTTTCTATAGTGCAAAACTATATCCCCTTCATATTCATCTTGATTTTTATTGATTTATGTGAAAAATGTCACAATTGTTTTGCGTTTCACTTAAGTGAAGGTCACAGTGACCCAATTATGACAAAACACTTTGAGAGAGATCGTTTAGTATTTCACCTTGAAGTGAAGGTCACAGTGACCCAATTATGACAAACACTTTCTGAGGGAGATTGTTTAGTATTTCACATTGAAGTGAAGGTCACAGTGACCCAATTATGACAAACACTGGTAGATATCTTTAAGTAGCAAATTTCATTTTATATATCTATAATGGTGTAAGAATTATGGCCTAAATGATATGAAAGCAGTTCTAAACTAAGATAATCAGTATACCGATGGATTACACTCCCCAAAAAGGTCAGAGACTGAAATAAAGTGTGAACTCAATGCGATCTGGATGGAAGACATCCAGACCTCAAAGTGGTATGCAACACACCATATTTCAATCCCACATATAGCCCTTAAATTTCATTGAGATATCTTCAGATAGTCAGAAATTATGGCCAGGACAATGAATCTGACCTTTGACCTCAATGTGATCCTGAGCATACTAACCAAATTTTGGTTTAAGACACAAATCTTTCCCATCATTTATATATCTCATAAATTGCATGAAGATATCTTCTGCGAGTCAAAAATAATTGCCGGGCAATTAATTAGACCTTTAACCCTTAATGTGAATATGATGTTCAGTGTACCAACCGTAGGGTGGTACAAGAATGTCATCGAGCCATCATTAGTTATGACCTAGACAAAGACTTTGGATGGATAAACGGGACAGGCAAAATGGCGATTAAATGCTCCCAAAAAATTATTTCAGTGACGCATGACAATATCTCCTTCATTTGAAAGCAAAAATCCAACATACCAATAGCAAGTAACATCTTTATGACCGATTAACTTAACAACAATTTGTCATTAACCCCTGATTTTAATGCTGAAAGAAGTGCCCCCCGAGCAGGTGTAGACATGCACAGCTGTCGTGTTTATCCTGGACCTGTGGACAGTGTGTTAAGCATTTGTGTAAAGATACCTACCCGCTTGTGTCTTTCTCGTGATTCACTCCGAACACTTTCCTGTTTCAATGATAAAAGTTCACATGGACATTAAACATAAAACGTTTGACTATGTAGTCTCCACCACAGCAGGCTGAGGTTGATCCTTTGTGTAGATTACAATAGCATACCATACATGGCATAAAAATGTACATGTTTACAATCAACATCACCATAAAAAACAGCAAATGTAACAAATTTCAACAATTGTAAACCCATAAAAATAATACTAACTTAAGAGTTCCCTAAAGGAAAACGTTATATATTGGCACTTGAGGCAGACTTTTCTACAGATATTTTCTTTTCTCAAAATAAACTGCACTTAAAACTGCTGTTAATCGATACATAGCCTAGAAGTATTTTCATTTCAATACAATATCCATTCTATACAAATCCATAGGATTTATATGTAAAAACAAAAGTATCACTGGGAATCATTATGGCATTTAAAAAGAAAATCATTAAATAAAATAATCATGATGTAACAATTATCTAAATGACAAAATTACCTCAATGACCAAAAATTCATAAAAATATATTTTTATTAACTAATTTCTTCATTAAATTTGGGGAATCATTGGTCAATAAATGTATTGACTTCCTATATAAAGTTTGGGGGTTCATTGGTCAATAAATGTATTGACTTCCTATATAATGTTTTGGGGATCATTGGTCAATAAATGTATTGAATTCCTATATAAAGTTTGGGGGTTCATTGTTCTTTTATCTACAAAACATTTAAAGTAATTAACTTATTATACTATTCAAAAAACAATGGAAAATGTTTGCTCAATGCAAGACTGTTGCTGCCATAACTTGTTATGTATATCAAATAGAGTAATAAGGCATTAATGGTAAGGTGAGATAAAAACTAAAAAAATTAAATGCATATTGTCTGAATTGTACATAAAACAATGTAAAATAATTAACACATTTGGCATCAGTTATAACCATCATTCAATAAAAAACAATGACCTCAGACTAGATAATATTACCATGTAAACATGTATAACCAAAACTGAACAATTCAACAGCAAATACTCATGTTCATGTCTAGTGTACAACCAACATAAAAAGATAATTGAGGTATGGGTGGTAAATTTCCCGCAAAAATAAAGCCTATCACTGTTATATCGTTGTAATGGGCTCGATTCAGAATTGAAGGATTGCGGAATATAATAAGATATTCAAATGAATTACTTGGGGTTTTTTTGTCACAAATTATTTTGTTAATGCATTTTTTCAGTTGGCCTATACACATGAACTAGAGTCAGAAATAAGCTGTCCATACCGGTATACGCCCTGCACATGTAAAAGTAAATAACTGTTCTATAGTATCCTACTCTATAACAATGTATAGTACATGTACATACATCATCCCAATGTTACACAAAGATTCAACTCTGTAGAACTTGCATCAGAAATACCTAAAGCTATCTGGATTTATCAGAAATACCTAAAGCTATCTTAATCTGGATTTATCAGAAATACCTAAAGCTATCTTAATCTGGATTTATCAGAAATACCTAAAGCTATCTGAATCTGGATTTATCAGAAATACCTAAAGCTATCTGAATCTGGATTGATCAGAAATACCTAAAGCTATCTTAATCTGGATTTATAATTAATACCTAAAGCTATCTGAATCTGGATTTAAAATTTAGGATTGGAATGCTAATATCAAATATTTCAAAGAAAAAAAAACTACTTGAATGTAAAAACTCAACCATCTTGTGACATCGTGACACATATACATAATTGATATAAACCAACATCATCTTGAAGTAACGCTGGGTTTTTAGTAAAATCCCAACGCACATCTCCCAGGTTTGAAATATCAAGTAGCACCAATTGTTCCTGTTCACCAAGTCAGCAGCTGGATCCTTCTCTGTCATCCGTCTGGTTCCTCCTTACACGTGTCTCTTTCTCGCTGTTTCTACTTCTACCGCATCTCTGTCCATCTGTATCCGTTCTTATCATCAACACAGACACTAACTACTGGTAACTAACACACATTGGAAAATATTAGTCAAACCTTGTTAAAATGTCATAGTCATTGGCACTATTTAAGAAAACTTAAAACTGTGTGGTTTATTCAATATACAACCCATTTAAACTGATACAAATCAACTGTCATTGGTTAAGAAAATTAATGTTATTCAAAATATCAAAGTTCTTATAAAATAACAAAGTCTGACTGCATTTCCAAGCTTAATACATTGAATAATTTGTGTGAACAGTTATGATAAAGTGACCAGTATAGTTTAGAATCGATGTTCTTTATTCTGAATAGCAGACAGGGCTGCCACTTGCAGCTGAAGAAAAGTTCCTGTACATTTTTGAATTTTTGTTGAAAAAAAACCATAACACTGATCTTTTTATTTATAACTGATCACAAGAATGGTAAAATATTCCTAGATGTAAAATCCCATAATATATAGCGTCTAACAGGAAAACGATCAACGTTAGAACCATTATCAACTTCCTTCTGTAAAAATTTATAGTGTGTAACATACCCAACTGATTCCAGTACAATTCCCTTCGGGTTAATACAAAATTTGAAAACTACATTTCTTAAAAATTTAACCCATTATGGCAACAAAAGTGAAGACATGTCTTCTTGTAAAACAGCTACAAACTACACATAGACAACCAGATAACAGTAAAAAATATCTTTTACAACTCACATTTAACAAACTTTTTAATTTCTAAAAATTATATACAAATATGTCTGCCTTAATGTTGATATTTGACAGTTAAGTACATGTATAAATCTTTGAACAAACCTAAACTTAACATGTACTTTTAAAGTTAAAATGTCTGAACTATTTCTGCTACGTGCACAAGGTACAAAAATTATCATTGATAGGAAATTCAGAAAAAATAATCCAGTATAAAACACATCCCCAAAAAGGAGACTTACATATCTGTCTATTGAAGAAATGATTTTATCAAAAAAAAAAGTTTCATTTCTTCCATATATTGCTCAATACATTCTATCATAATTATTATTTTACATCATTCCTTCATTTCAAAGCTAATACCTTAATACCGCTTTTTACTTAAAAAGTCTCTGGACAGAAATATTAGTGATATCACAAAGTCTTTAGTTTCTATAACTTCGAGCAAAAAGATAAAATTTCACAAAGCAATCAAATATAAATTTCAAACATTTTTGCTGCTCTTTGTTGTGTATTATTACGTAAAGTTATGTTTCACTCATAGCATACCATTGGCGTTTCCCCCCGTTAATTTTGTATGGGGCCTTTGTCTCATTTTGGAAACAAGCCATAAATATGAAATAGTTTCAATTTGGAATGGGGCCAATTATTTGCCCCAACAAGTCCCCAGAAAAAAAAACCACAATACCATCAGCATTAATGTATTTCAAATGAGGTAAGAAGTGGAGAGGCACATATAATTGATAAATCTGTGTGTTGGGGTCTAACACAATGGTCAACAATAATTGTAGGTTTTGGGGGTCAGGAAAAAAAGTATCCCCCACCCTCCTTCACATCTTCTCCCAGTACATGTTCTGGAAAAGCCTTCAATCAAATATGCAAGGAAACATAACTTTGAACTTTACAAAATTGTAGTATATCTATTTCTTCTCTTCATTTTTGAACTTTCCATAAATCTTACTAAACCAGAAACACACTGACGAATTTGTACAACACACATGACACTATCATGAAATCTTAAAACAGTTTTATTACTCCTAGTAAAATGTAAACAGCAAAATCATATAGCCACCTCGACACACAACATCATTTTTAAAACAATGATTTTCCTTATAAAACTACATAGAATCAAACCTGAAGCTTTAACACTAGTATTAACTACAGTACCTACTCACATAAACTTGACATGTTTAAATGCATCTGTTATATCTGGCCCCTATTTAATTAATAATAATGGATTGCGTAAACTTGCAGCACCTTTGAATATTCATTTAAAACAATTGTACTAACTTATGGTGCAAATAGATGCCATAAAGTAGCTCTAGTAAAGTTGTTCTTGGAACATCTGACACAATAACAAATTGTCAAATTAAATATCACATTTGGACCGTCTTTCAAAAATATACCACCCTGTAAGACTATCACAAAGAAGGCAGAAACTTGATTCACATGACGAGAAAATAATCCACAAATAATCCTGTCCGTCAAAACTCAATAAATCCTTCATTTTGGAAGTAAATATTCACACCATTGAATACAAAAAAACAAATCACCACTACGGTATGAACACATTCACAGATCCTGATCTTGAAACCGTCACGTAAAAAGGACAGTATCAGTCCTATAATGAACACTTCCGTGACAGTACACAATGTCCCTGGGAATGAATACCACACAATCTATAGCTTCTTACAAGATTGAACATAGATTGTCCATCATGCTATATACTTTGAATAGTACTAAGCGACCCTTCCCTTATACACTATTTGGAAAAGATTCTTTTGGCGCGGATTTATCTTTTCATCCTTGAGAATTCTATTTCATGGCGTAGATTAACGTATATCCACATATGTACACAAATAAAGAGTTCCCTTTCCTATCACACAAGAGTAATAGGTCAAATTTGACGATTGAATGATTTCAACAAATGTTGCACAAAAGTCCAGTTAATCACGGTTGTTATTGCACACTCCACAGAATGTTTAACTTTGTGAAGAAAATCTTCCATACTTCAAGGAAATCTATCCCAAGAAATTCAAGCAAGGCACTTTACTTGGCTCACACTAATAGGTAAAACTTGCAGTTGGTAATGAAATTCTAAGTAATATTTAGATCAACTAACACTACACGATTCTATGATTTTTCTGGACACGTACCATCATCTTCTATTAAGGCTTGCCTGGTCATGCATTCACATCATAGGCTACTTTTCCTTAACTTTTCCCATTCTGTGAATTATTTATGATTATTGATAAATGCAGGAAATTTCATTATCATACACTTCTCTAGATTGAAAACTATTAGAATATCGAGTGAAGAAAATTGATTCTTTATCCCTTCCATTGAGAAATTACACTGGGATTTCAATTTCAATAGAAAGGTCTTTCTGTGGTTGTGGTGCCATCCTTCTGATAGTCGGCCCAACATTTCTTGTCTTCGATCATCGGTTATCCTTCACTCTGCAGACATAGGCCTCTGACAAATCCTTGGATATCCCTGTTAAAGGTATAGAAAACGATACCTTATCTTCAACGTTGTTAATCTGCTTCAGCCCACTTTTTCTTCACAGGTAAACGATCCCTAGTATTCTTCCATCCTGCCATTTTGACTTGCTGCCTTGAGACAAAAGAATTCCCTGACAATGGACTTAGACGCAGCATGTATATGTCGGTGAATATATATTTTAAAAAGTTTTTTATCAGATTTCACTCCTCTCCCAACAACAGGCTTCTTCAGATTTGGCATATCAATGAAGGATGCAGGATAGCATTGGATACTAGCTGTTTTAACTATTTGTCGAAGATGCACATCTGGTAGTTGGATCATCTTTTGATATTTGTTGTTTTAAGTTGTTGAAGCAGCAACTTTGGTGGATGGATCATCTCCTGAGACTTGTGTTAAGTTGTTGAAGCAGCAATTTTAGGTCTGACCATCTCTGATTACATGTTGCTGTTAAGTTGAAGCAGCAGTTGGTAGTTGAGCCATCTCTAGAGACTTGTTTTAAATGGCTGAAGCAGCTATTTTACGTCTGACCATGTCTGGATGCATTTTGTTTTTAAATTGAAGCAGCTATTTTTGGTTTGACTATCTCTGGTTACATCTTGTTTTACGTTGTTGAAGCAGCAACTTGGGTAGTTGAACCATCTCTAGAGACTCTTTATGTCTGGATGCATGCTGTTTTTAAGTTGTTGAAGCAGCAATTTTAGGTCTGACCTCTGTATACATGTTGTTTTTAAGTTGTTGAAGCAGCAATTTTTGGTTTGACTATCTCTGGTTACATCTTGTTTTAAGTTGTTGAAGCAGCAACTAGGGTAGCTCGATCATCTCTAGAGACTAGCTTAAATTTGTTGAAGCAGCTATTTTACATCTGACCATGTCTGGTTACATCTTGTTTTAAGTTGTTGAAGAAGCAACTTGGGTAGCTGGACCATCTCTGGACACATGATTGAATTGCAGCAGCAATATATTTGGACCGGAACATATCTTTTTACTAAATTTGGTAGTTGGCCCATCTTTGGATACTAATAGTTTGGTGCTGGCCAAGTTTGGTAGTTGTAAAACATCCTTTGGCAACTGGTTGATTGATGTTGTCAAAGCAGTAATTTTGCAGCCGTTACATCCCTGGATACTGGTCGTCACATTGCTGAAGCAGTAATTTGCTAACGATTACATCACTTGATACTGGTCATCACATTGCTGAAGCAGTAATTTTGTAGCGATTTCATCCCTGGATACTGGTCATTAAATTTTGCTGAAGCAGTAATTACCGAGCGATTACATCCCTGGGTACTGGTCATTAAATTTTGCTGAAGCAGTAATTACTGAGCGATTACCTCCCTGGGTACTGGTCATCAAATTTTGCTGAAGCAGTAATTACCTAGCGATTACATCCCTGGATACTGGTCATCATATTGCTGAAGCAGTAATTTGCTAACGATTACATCCCTTGATACTGGTCGTTACATTGCTGAAGCAGTAATTTGGTAGCAAGTACATCCCTGGCTACTGGTCGTTTGAAGTTGTTGCAGTAGTAATTACGGTACTTTGAACATATCTGAATACTGGAAGTGTGTAAGTTGGTAAAGCAGCAAATTTGGTAGCAATACATCTCTGGATACTGCAGGTATGAAGCTTTGCTGAGACTGTGCCTATAACCACATAACTTAAAACCAACTTAAAACACTAACTTAGACAAAGTTTTTGACAGATCTTATGATGCAAGATCTTGTTGATTTCACATTCCTTTCTGCCAATCCTTCAGGGATGACCATCTGCATTTATTTAATATCATGAAGTAGGATCTCAAATAATGGGAGGAATGGTGTTGACTTCGGGTGTACAACATGCCCACTTCATCTCTACATAGCAAACTTTTATGCATTCAAGGCTGGATAAAACTATAACCCCTAAAACTTCACAAACTATATCTCCTTATCTCCGAACCTTCTTTGAATCCCACGCCACTTTCTGAAAACGGATCTTGAATAGACAACTTGAAAACCAAGACTTTCTGAAAACCAATATGGATTAGACATTAAATCATTCCTTCCTTCCCTGGAGCCCGAGTAGGTACGGGTTGCCTAGGCGACGCCTGTAGGTGCCTGCGACCTCTGTGTACTTGACCTCACACTGACAGTGCGGACAGACATCAGGAGCAGACCTCCATCATACTAACCTTGGAATTTGAAGGTGTGGCGGAGGTTTCCAGGCGGCGGCGCTTTCCATCTGAGGAGACAAAATATTATATTCACATTTTTTGCATTAGAAATGTTTCAATATTAAACTTATAATGTGTGATCTTGACATTTGTCTTTCCAAATCTAACTCAAGTTCCTGAAAAATACTACTGGGCATCAATCCTGTAATAATGCAATGTCCTAGGTAGAAAGATTGTGGGTCAAAATGGCCTCGACTTTTTACAATGTTCCCATAGACATACGGACAGAAAGGGCGACTCCCGTATGCTCCCTAACCTTTGTCTGTAGAAGAATAACTAGCTATACAGTTGCTTATAACAAGCTTAATCAGTTAATGTAAGCCACAATAAGGAAATAAGCAACTTCATTATACTTGCATTACTGGATTGAATTACCTAAATCACTACAGACTGAGCTGAACTAACCTCGTTCATCTGCGTACTGAGGTGATGTGTCTGGGCTGCGACGAACGTTGGCGGATCCATGGCTGCCACTGGAACCAACACTGGATGCCCTCTCATGGTGTTCTTCCCCTCGCCTCTCCCGGTGGCCATCTCGCTCCTTAGGCGACTCCCTGTACTCCCTCACTGTGTCCCGACCTGTATCCCTAACGGAATCCCGTCCAGCATCCCTCACCTCACGACTGCTCTCCCTAGCTTCTGTGTCATACATTCTTTTTAGCTTCACCTTCTCATGTTTGTCTTCACGTTTGATTGGTTTATCTGTCTTTATCTCAACTTTCCTTTCTCTTGGTTCGTCCTTGATGCGCACTTTCTCCTCCTTAATCCTCACAGTCTTTTCCTCCTTTGAAGAGTGGCCTCGATCCTCCTTGGCTACCCACTCAGTATCCTCCTCCTTGAGGTGTTTTACCTCCTTGCTACTGTGACCACGATCCTTGGAGACCCTTTCTTCTGTGTGAGACTTGTCTTTATCTTTGGAGGATTTCTCTTCCTTGTCTTTATGGCTGTTTTCTTTGTCTTTCTTAGAGCTGTAACAAATCAAACACATATTGCTGTAGGTGTGAACAAGTTACTGTGGAGAAGTGACCGTACATCATCACAGACAAAATCATTTTCTATCTCAACAGTCACTGATTCAGACAAACATTATATTAAAACTACAAATAATAATTTCAAATGTTTTAAATAAGTCGTATTTCTGAAGAATGTGAAAACAGAGAACTATTTGTGTGTGTTTTGTTACAATGGAAGCAAAAGTTACAATGATAGAAATGGTAAAACTTGGCCAAAAAAGGAATGTCAAAACCCATCACAATATACACGATCTAGGACTGTTTTTACCATTACCTTGAAGTTATTTCTCTCCTTTCCTCTACATTTCCGGAGTACTTCTCAGACGATATTTTTGATTTAGCATCCGTTTTTTCTTTTTTCTCCGAGGGCTCTCGTGACCTCTTCTCTTTGACTTCTTTACTTTCCTTTGGTTCCTTGGACTTGGAACTTGAAGCTTTAGGAGAAAAAAAGTAAAATTTAGTTTACTTTTAAAGAAGAATTCCTTTAAGACTTTATAAGAAGAATTTAATTTATGAGTTTATAAGAAGAATTCAATGTCTGGAATCCAGACGAGTGACATCAAAAATGTAGTGAAACATGAATCCTCATTTGTTTAATACATCTGTGTTACATAAATGTTAAATTGACATGATGCCAATATCAAAGTATTAAATTTGTTGAAAAATAAACACAAGATCTTTGACTTTTAAAACGATTTCTTTAAGGATCCTTGTTCCACTGCACTGTGGTTTTTCGTTTATACAGTGACCTCATCTGAATTCCACTTAGGATATAACTGTATCACACTTTGGCAAGGACACCTGGATTCATTGACCATGTAGCTTGGTTGGTAAGAGCTAAAGTATAACAATCAGATCCAGGGTTTAAATCCTGGTCTAGGCCCAGTATTTATTTTTCAATCAGAACAATGTTGATTATATTGTGTTTATTTCATCTTTACAGAATTTCACAGAAGTCCTGTAGGGTATGTTTTTTTTCAGAAAGCATTTAGTTTCCAATGTGTTGCTAGAGTTTTATGTGGTGATCCTTAACACAATAAAGTAATAATTTATACCTTCTCCATTTTCCGTTCTCTTAGACTGAGATTTCACCTCCCCATTTGTTTTTTTGGACCCATTCTCTGCAATGCCGTTGGCAGCGTGAGCACCGCTCTGCTGGGATGTAGCACTGGTGGTCTTTGTATTACCCTTCACCTGATAATATACATCACCATACATTCTCAACAATTTGGCTTGGTGACAAGGTTTTAACATAATATCAGGCCTATTTCATGTATATCTCGACTGACAATCTCGAAAACTGGTTTAAGAATTTCCTACAGACATGACAATCTAAAAAAGACAGATGAACCTTTTATGGACAACGACAATTTAGATATTAACTTAGGAACTTCCTCTGGATAACAACATCCTAGAAAATTCAGAATAGAAATGCTGTTGGATTAGGATTTCTACAAAGTAGAAGAACTTCCTTTTGATGATAAATGACTACACAAATCGAAAATATAAAGAATCTATAAAATTCCCTGGAATTTGACAAATGTAATATTCAGCATTTCTCTAGAATATGGCAAGTAGTTCCTCTACAACATGGCAATCAATACAAGAGCTTTGTTTGGACTGTGATAGGACACTTGTATTGAAAGAAAAATTAAATGTTAACAGGTACATCAAATGGAATAAATCATTCTGATATATCTTAACATCTTTAAAGCTATTAATCAACTCTGAATACTTTCATTCAGTTGCAGTACTCCAAATTTCACATCCTATTGCTTTTAACTGGGAATGTTCTACATGAACACAATGAAATGAGAGGACTTTTACAGACACAGTCACATATCAATATATGGGAAATATTTGACAGTTGTCCCTTAAAATTTTGGGAGCCGTTAAACCTTTCTGTTTTTACCTCTTTGTCTTTCAAGTGGAATTCTGCTTCCTGAACCCAGGAGTTTTTTTTGCTTTTAAGCTGACCTGAATACCTGCGGGAAAATAAAAACCATACAGTATTAAATCAAGGAAACTCTGATTCACTTCAAATATGAAATTTGCGGCCTACTAGTCAACAATTTTCAATTTTTGTTATCGTGTAAAAGTTTAATTAAGCAAACCTTCCAAATGTCATTAATTCCATATGAAGATTTGTAAATATCCACACATTGAAAATATTGGTATTCTGTCATACTTGTGAAATATACATGGTTTTTAACAGGAAACCATTAAATATTTTCCATTTCCTTCTGTTAATTACTGATCAAATAATTCAGATGACATACCCCATTGCGAGGGCATATATGTCTGGTCGCTTATCCTTCTCCTCCTGTCTCAGTCTGTCTACACGTCTCTCCAGCGCCTGGCCAAACTGAGTGATCCGTGGATAGTGCTGCAGGATCTAATAACACACATATAAACAGATTTCAATGGAGTTTATATTTCCACTTTAGAACTCGGTAGATAAGATCCACAATATGGTAAAACATTACTTTTAATAAAACAAGGAATTAGGGAACTCGGCTTTCTCTTTGTCTGTATTTTTTCTAATTTGGCAGGCATTTTTAATGTGAAGATTTATATCATAATACTGCCTTTTAACAGAAACTAAATATATATTGTAACAGCTAGAAAACAAGATTTTCCTCATAATTTGCATAATTTTATCAACTACACAAAAGGCCAATTATTAAATGAATTGGCAATGATTCGAACTACATTTGCACATGCTTTTCCAGCATATATCTTTTGTCAAATGGCAAGACATTATTGACTTGATTGAATCAAAAACAAACATTTAAATGTATGTTTAACATGTGTTTGTGATATGATCACAGGTAATACACTAATTAATGTGTAACAAACCTTTGTGAGAACGATAAGAGCATTGCGGATCTGAATGAACTTTCCCGACTCAAGACACGACACCATGGCCTGGAAACATCAAAATATTAATAAATAGTACAATCATACAGAAAAGCTACACCACAAAATTTAAATTTTTTTTCTTCGTTCTTTTATCTTCAAAAACTCCTTATGAAAAAGGGCACATGATACACTCCTCAGCAGTCATAATAACAGAGGTGGGGCAGGGACAATGTGGAAAACTTTGAACACTTTCAATATTTACCTTAGTTATCCTGAACTGCCATTTGTGGCACACATGGCGATAATTTTCATAGTCCAGCTGATCAGCCTTGTTGTTACTGTCTGTACCTTTACGAAACACGGTCACAAACCCAGGGTAACTGGCACATTCCTGCAACAACCAAGAAGCATCACAACATGCATTTCTTTAGTGACTAGCAATTACTGCAGTCATCTTTTGCAAGCCTAATGATAAATGTTTCAATCGTAAAAGATTGCTTCAGCAATGATGGCCAGCTGTCCATCCTTATTAGAGAGTAACATCTGTTTTCACATGCACATCTTAGTACTTGTATGTGTCACATGTATAAGAAATTAGAAAATTGTGTTCCATTTCTAACTGATCAGGATAATTGAGACATTTATCTTGGAATTTCCTTCGATGTTTTAGTGTAACTGAGATACAGAAAATACACTTGAATTGTGTCTGAAAGTCATTTTGTCTGCTATTTTGCATTGGTACTTCCTCACAAATGGCACATCAAAATCAAGTTTATCCACAAAGAAAACAAGAGGCCCAAGAGGGCCTGTATCGCTCACCTGAATATTTAAGCAAACTTTGGTGAGCTCTATCCCAGGAAGTCACCAGCCAAATATTATAATTGTATGCCTTTTAATTCTTCAGAAGAAGTAGTTTGAACCGTTTGACATATTTGAACGCTGTGACCTTGAAAGTAAGTCAAGGTCATTTTCATTCGCAAAC
>JAUMHH010183545.1:0-14786 GCA_032359455.1 Chlamys rubida | reverse complement strand
CTACAGAAATGAAGAAACGTTTCAGAAAAAATACAAGTCTGTGAGTATATAATGTATTGAACATAACATGACAATGAGTTACCTTAGTTTGTTTTTCATACGACATGGTTTCCAATAATACATCTATTAAGTTTATGAAAAACTTTTTGATAATAGTAAATTATCGATAGGGTTGCATAATGTTACGACTGAATTAATATGCCTAGCATTTATTATTCATAATTATGTTTAGCACAATGGACAACAATAAGGCCACAACAATACCGATGTCAACACATAAGTACACACTCAAAGTTGATAAGAGAACTTCTCATACCGAGAAAGCATCCAATCAGATGAAAAAACATCTCTTATTTGACACAAATATAAAATATAAAAACATCTTCTTTTTCATTCCAGTTGATGGATGATTTTCCCAAGAAAATTCCTGTCCTTGAATACGAGGACACATCTTTTTCGTTCCGATTCGACGACATTTCCGAAGAACCAGACAGCGATACTTATTCAAATGATTATAATTTACCGTTAACATATGAAACTATACTTGAAAGCGAAGTATAAATATCAGATGATCTCTTTTCAAATGATTATCAATATCCATAATGTTACATATCTAATTAAATCAGCGACATCAAGTTTGATATTGAGGGCACGAGTGACTGTGTGACTATTTGTATCATTCCCCTCTCATCTTCGACACCTGGAACATCCATTACTTGTCAAAAGAACCATTTTGTTCCTCACTTCCATGAGCAGACATAACGCTTTAAAACTGGTTCATATTTCCAACGAACCACTGTCATAACGCTTTGATTCTTGTGTGAAAAAAACCCTTTTTTTCAATACAATAGTATAATATGCTCCAGAGACACATAATTTTGCTTCAACAGCTAATAATTAAAACGCGTCAAAGAAGTGCTCTACGATACATATTAAGTGTAATTAATATCTAAGCATTTGATTTGGTGCTCTATAATTACCTCCAAAAGGTGAAAAATCGGTGTCATCAAAAGGTCAATTTGTGACACAGTAAAAAATCTGGAAAAATATCACATTTTTGAGTGTCTACCACAGGCAAGTGTGTACTTATATATACATTCCTCTGCATTTTACAATATAGGCAAACCAAAGTCCTGGTGAAACTAAACTTAAATCGTTACATATACTCTTCTTTTCAAGCAATTGACTCTGTCAATTAATCACTTCGGGATTAAACACTAAGGACGTTTCATACTTCGTATTGCACGTGTTTCCTGTCGTTATCTTCGTGTTGTTATATCCGTATTGTGTATCGGGTATTTCAAAGTCGAAGTGTTGATTTTATCAAGCACAGGGGAAACGCTAAATCATTAGCGTGGCGATGATATGACAGCAACCTGATATCGAAACATACTGCAACAGTAAATACAAAGATATATACTGACTCATCGGGTAACAATGACACGAGACCAGTGAACGGTGAGAAGGCCATATATGAAGTGTGTGCTGAAAGATGCGTTTTATGTATTGGCCTCACTTGTACATGAAATGATATGTATAAACAAAGCCGTTTCGATTTCTGCTGTCGACCACGTGACACTCTATCGATTAATTTATTTCACTCTTAAAGTGCACTTTTCGCTGTGAAAATACAATGTTTTATATAATATTGAGATACCTATGAAAATGAATGACTATTTAAGCATGTGAGGACTAACCATTCGATAATATGTGGTTGCATATACCTCTCATACATATATTAAGGATGTACACCTCTGAGAAGTCAAACGTTTTCTGTAGTAATTTTTTTTCTCATATGCATTTTTGGAAAAAACATAGCGGAAAATGTAAAAAGAATTATATGTCCGTGTGCTCGTTTTGTTGTACTATGATCGGTCAAAGATATCAATTTGACATAATATGTGATTTTAAGTGAATTTTGCTGTTCTGACCATTTGCAGGATTAATTTATACAATATTTTCCAAGTGTGTTATCAGATACAGTGATGTATGTATGAATGTTTGCAGAATTGACAAAAATGTTTGTTTTCTTTTAAATTATTGAAGTAAAGTTTCTTTAATTGATTTTTTTAACTAAGAAAAGCAATTAAGGTTTTTTTATTATTTTGATTTTGCAGATTTAATGCTTGATATAAAAGATTAAGCTATTAAACATTTTTAATACTTTAGCGGATCAAAAAACAATAGGGTTATCTTTCTAAAACAGCCATGAGGGGTCCGTGTTTTTCTTTGTTTGTCCCATTACTAGTTGTGTTATTTTCACCATTTCGGGGTCAAAAATCAAAAGCGCTTCAGATAAATTGAATATGTAAAAAGAAAATACACCAGAAATTTATAATTTTCCACTTTGTTGCATATTATTTTCATTATATTGAAAATTATAAAGTTGTATAGCAAAATGAACTTGTTACAATTAAAAAAGACGACACGCTGACGATTTAAGTGTCCAATTAAGAGTAAAAAAGGGTGAAATTTTGGCTTTTCATGATGCGCAAGAAATACACAGAAACACACATTTTCAAAATGGTCGCCAAATTGGTCAATTTTTTTTAAATTCTTGTGAAAGAAGTTCTACAAACATCAAACATCTAGATTTTTGACACGTTTTTCAGATGCATGTTTGCTATTAAAATTGATCATACTTGGTTAAATATTACAAAAACCTCTTATACGAGATCACAACGAGACTTGAACGTGATTGAAACCTCAGAAGAGTACATACATCCCTAAGTAAGCAGTCAGTGGAACTGTGTCCCTTACGAACAAGATTGAGACTCATTTGTTTTGTTTCATAAATGAAAACAACCTATTTCAAAACTATGCATTGAAAACATTTTTGGGCATGACTATAATTCAATAAATCAAGTCTAAAAATAAAACCATACCTTTCGGAATACTAATGATAAATGATTATTATAATTCGGTCATTATGCTGCCGTTCTTATAAACTGAGTTACCTGGCTAACGGAAGTACCCGAGTCCAATCGCGCAATATTAACAAGCCCAGCAAAGTGGAGGAAATTGTTCGCATGAAAAAAGTATATTTGAATGTTATATTAGTTTACCTGTGGTCGGACAGGGGTTGTTAAATGCCGATATCTGTATTGTTGTTATATCAATTTAAACATAAGGCTATTTAAAGATGTCTAACACTGAAAAGAAAAACATGTACTGACATAATCAGGATAGTTTAAAATGACAACGCTGTAGTAATGCACAGTACAAGTACTGTTATGTCAAAGGAGACTACGCTTATTGTGAAAATCCCCCTCAATAAAAATGTGTTCGGAGGTTTTGGAAGGACAACAACTCCCATTTGGATCAAAATTGTTGGGAATGTAGACAAAAATGAAAAAGATTTCAATTTTGAAAGTTTTGTTGGTGTACATGTATGTACATGTACTTGTATGTGAGTCTTTATTGGTGTATGTGATTATTATGAATTTCATACAAACAGTTATCTTACAAATTTCATACTTTTTTAACTTTATAAATAAAATATGTTTTGGATTGATAAACAATTCTTCCTTTTTTATATAAAAAATACATAGGAAGGATAAAAAAAAAAAATCCGAAATTGCCTTCAATTTATCGAAACGCTTAGGTTTTAAAAAGTTGTCTAAAAATAATGCATAACCATAGTATGGACATTTCAACGAACCTTGAAAGATGTTGTTAATTTGATAATTCATTTATATTTTCAAACTTCGAATAGCTACACTTGGAGAGAAAAGAAAAAGAAAATAGAGTTGTGAGAAATATATAGTCTAAAATCTTCTATTGTACATGTATCCCAAACAACATATCCTTAAAACACACTGACACCAACGTAAGCTTTTTGAGATGACCTTGACCAACTGCTGTTTTTCGATTTCGAGTCGAAGTAAAATCCATTTCAGCTACAATGATTGACGGCTTAACAATTGGTTGAAGTAAAATTCAAATTCTTTCTACCAAGTTTTGCAAAAACTGTCGAAGTGGTGATAGTTGCAGGGTCTTGACCATTCGTTTGCCTTTTTGAGCTAATTTTTTAGAATCCAAGATGGCCGTCATAAAAAATTCATCTCATATTATGTCAAACTTTACAAAACGCTATAAATGTTGAGTATATGCGCTAAGAATAACCAGTACAAACCATTACTAAATCATTAATGCCATGGGATTTTCATGTTCTAAATGCTTATTAGAAGTAAATTCAACTATAAATGAAGTTAAAGGTCGGCAAATATCAAACCAAGCAACCAAAGATAACATTGGAGTTGATAAAAAGGTGTTATTGTGATAGAAATTACTGTGATGGTCAGTGTTATATATTTGTGTAACTTTTTATGTTTATGAAACATATAAGTGACAGTTTAAATAAAGCGATCGGAGATCTTAAATTATCTTCAATCAAATTTTACTTAAATCCTAAATAGATACATTTATAAATGATACTGGTTTTTGTATTTAAACCTATAGTTAGGTTCTGACAAACACAAGAATACTTATGAGAATAGCAGTTCTTACATTTTTTGACTCTGACATGTGAAGTACTTTTTTTTAGTTTTGCTTTTATGTAACAGTGAGAAGTGTATGAATATAAAGTGATTGTTCTGAATAGTAGCTTAACTTTGAGCATCTGCATTTGTTTGTAAAGGTAACAGATCCTCGTATGATGTACATGCAATAGTTTAGTATCAGACATTGAAAGAATATTTAGCTGTTTCAATGAAAAAAAGAATTAGTATTACCCTTGACATGGTGACGGTAAGTCAATTTGTAAGAATGGGAGGCAAGGGTAGTTACTGAAAGGACGATGCATGATCTTGAAAACCATTTATAACGAATACGAAGCTTATTCTCCAGCATTTTTAGATACGTTTCGTGTAGAAATAGTCTACATTTCGTACAGAGTAGTTCATGATATGTCAATATATCATAATTAATGATAAAATGTTTATTCTAATGGCTTAAGTTTAAGACAGAATATTCAGCTTCAAATAATTTAAACAAAACATGCTATTGACGACAGAAATAAAAAGTTTCTATAAAGCTTGCTATATTTTAATTTTTCTCAGTTTTTAATAAATATTTTACAAGAAATGTGTAGCAAGAGTAAGAAATGCGTCACACGTACACGTCACAACAAGAGATACTTCAGTGACAATTTGAGCTCAAAAGCGATCAAACTACAATAAACTATAAAAAGAAAAGTTAAGATGGAGTTACTTAAAGGCTCAAAAATAATCAGATCAGGTGTTCCTTAAAGATATAAAGAATTAAGAATAAAATAATTCTCAAATAGATCATGATGGCGATCATAAAACGTACCCATAGTCTTCAGTAATTTGCGTTTCGCAAACACTGTGTTGTAACTTTGTTCGTCAGCATTTGTAATTCCTATCTTGAATATCTCTGCGGTATGTAAATAATATTATTATTGGAATTATATGTTCGTAAACACAATACTGCTTGACATAGTATGTGTTATGTTCTCTTTAAAACGTCCTATGTTGTTATTTTCCCCAATTTCTGTATTCGGTTTGATAATCGATGTGAACGTTATAGCTAGCTTCTAATATATTCAAAGTTTGAGAAAAGCTACGGTAAGGAGTTCCTAAGTTATGGACAGACTGACTTGACTGATTTTCTAAATCGCCTTTCAACCACGGTTAGCAACTAAATATGTTGCTTGGTGGTTCACACGACAAGTTGATTAGATGTTTTTGTGCAGTCCTGAGTTAATTTACAAAGTCTGATATTCTTAAAGTAACATTTGCAGCATGAAACAAAAAAGATAAATGACTTCCTTGGCACGTTAAACTCCTAAGGCAGTATGCATATGGCTGGTACTAGGACATTTTGAAAATGGACACGTAGTTTTTCAGTTTTTGTCAGGAAATTGATGTATTTTGTAATTATTTTGTCAAATGATATTGTTTTAATATAAATTGATTTACAAATACAAAGAACTAGGTAGGTTAACTGACTAATAAGTCTCCGACTACAGAACTAGTGTTACTTTCTAAATCTGTCAGCATTTTCTCTGTAAGAATATACAGTTATGGGAACGCACAACGTTACACGGTGTATGCACGATATGAGAACGATTGAAATCTGGACGATTATTGCTTGCGAACATTTGTGCGGACGATCGACGAACGTTGTGGTGTAAATTGACAAATGGCTTAACAAGAAATACGGCCTCGTGTTTAAACATATCAACTTGATTTTTAAGTATATTTCTGAATTCTAGCTACATATATCAGCTGATCTTTCTATTTATATTTTCTTAATTTAGAAATGGTGTTTTCGATGTTTTTTATGCGACCCAAATCGACACATGTAAAATAGCAAATACACGTATTGACACGGTCACGTACATATGTATACCAGGTAAACATAGCCACTTTGTATCTGTACCTGGACCGTAGTTTTCCACACCCCCGGGGCACTTACGTAACTCGCCAAGATGTGAAAATCCAGGTGAAGGGGTACTATAGACCAAAACGGATGCAAATAACAAATACGTAACGTCCGGCTGTGCTTTCATAACGGTCATACGGTATCACATATCAACTCTCTTTGTAAGGCAAGGGTCAGGTAAAACTCTGATAAATCATAAAAAAATGTTATTTACCTGTTCTGTTACCTGGAAGCTAAACCTATTCTTGATAGTCTAATGGTCACTGTAATGCTGTGTAACACGCATTGTAAAATTAAACATGATCTTAATTAATTTGATGAGCAATTTATACGCACAGTGTTCCTTATTCCATACGAGGGCTCCGGATTTTGTTCATTCCTTAATATTGATCAACCAATTTTATCAAAACGCACATTTGTGCGGAGAGAAGCGCACAACGGGGCGAACGATTGTTAAATCGCACAGTTGTGCGCACCATGAGTAGACGATGTGCGGACGGTGTGTGCACGATGTATGCACGGTGTGCGCACGCTATTTTTGGTGCGTTGTGCGGTCCCACAACTGTACATGTAATTTTGTTATTTCAATGATTAAAAACTAAAAACAACGAAGTATATTCAGAACGTATGTACTGTATTTCAACATTTCGATTGGCGTGGTATTGATTTATTATTGTGTTCAACAAAACCATGCATCAGCGCGGTATTTCCTGTTTGTAACAACGAGAGTTCTGAAGAGTGACGTGTCGACAGTTCCGTGCTCCCCTTCCTTTTGAAAGACTAATCGATAACAAGAAAATGACATTGTATAAAGTATAATTGTTTATTATATATTGACCAATACTTTACCGGTATAAAGAGTTGTAAATTGGTACAGTCAAGCCACGGTGACCTGTCGTTTTGACTTATATTCATCACAGGCAAGTCAATATTCATATATTGGTAGGGCTATTGATGATGTAAACAGGAGACCAAAGATCGTGATAGCTCAAACAAATAGTTTAGTCGGGACGACCTACATGTTACCTTTTGTTTATATTTTATTTCGTGTATTTGTAATATTTTGGACGTTGTATTTTTAGAAATCATCTGAATCACAAATTTTATTTCAATTTTACCGTCATCCTGTCTTTATTTTATCTGTGTTATCGTCACTGTCATTTTGTATATTTTAAATAAAAATGTTTTTTATGCCTTCCTGTTCTATTTTTTCCTTTTTTGTTTTTTTTGTTTTTTTTTGAGAAATCGCTTCAATTTTAGTAATTGTTTTTAAATTGCAAGAATTAAAATACAGATTTGAATATCGCATTTAATGGACAGTTAATCTAACCCGATTTTTTGGTACCCAGTACAAGGATTTGGTTACTGTACTCGATACACTTGAACTAAAATGTAATCATCCAATACAAATATTCATTGTTAAGGTCAACGCTACAATTCATTTTTCGCCTTCAATAATAGCTTGAACGTTTGCACTAAATTTCCTCGCCCATGAAACACGTAGGGGTATCGATCCCCATTGTCAATATTGAGATATCTATAAGGATGGTAGGTAGAAAAATATTTGATAATCAATGGTGAATAATTCGAATTCATAAGTAAATATGTCAATTTTGTTGGAATCGGTACATGTAAATACTACCTGATAATAATATATGATAAACATTAGAATTGATATTTAGAATTTTCTTCCAAAGTAAGGCGGTGTATCGGACAATATGGCGTAATAACATCATTAACAAAGCTAGAGATTTGTACATCTTAACAATCGTTATGATTCATTTATCTTCGAAACTATAATAGGAATAGGATTTCTGTCTGTTGTAAATTTTAATTGTAAATTGTAATTGCGTCTTTCTCATTAAATCCTCTACTTATCATTGTTTGTATTTCCCGAAATATTCTAAACCACCAACGAGGTAATGATTTCCTTTGTGTAAAGTTCAACTTGAGAAAATGGCCGCATTTGAACGTGTTTACACCCATTAATCAATAATGTAGATTAATGCTCTGCATTCAATAAGTATAACTCAACTGTTCGGCCATTTAAGGTTAATGAGTGTGCTGACATCATGTCCTGAATAGAAAATTGAAATGGGTTTTGCATATAAACGTCTATAGATTTCAGAAAAGTATAACAGTGAACACGCTTTTTTGAGCTTGTTAGATTGTAAAGTTTTGAAGATTCGGAAATGAAGGCAATTCAGGTAAGTGAAATATATATTATTATTACAAACTATTTAATGAACTGTTACCACTTTGTTCGCGTTGGCAATCCTAAAATCGGTCTTTTTTCTTAACTTTTTGGTATTTTAGTTTTCTGTGAACTATTCCAAGAGGACAGTGAGATTGTATATTTACCACTTATTATTGAGTAACATCTACATCACAATGATACATGTATGACTGTTAAGAATTTTGTACAGTGAGTAGCTTTACTTAATCTTAACTTTATAGACAACGTTCCCATCAGGTAAAAATACAGGGTACTCTATATTATAAAGACTGCTTTCGAGAAAGAGCAAAACTAGTCTTAAAAGGTACATAAATGTAGACTCTACAGACAAGTAATTGTTATACTAAAAATATCCCTTATGGTATTTTTCAGACAGTAGTGAGCAAGGGTTGTTATATTATAAGTAAGAATTGTTGTTTTTGCGGACTAGTTAGCGCTAAGTGGTCTTAATAAAAAGGTGTTCTTTATCGACACGTTGCTGTAAAAATCTTCATGGTGAACCATATTTCGGGTTATTATTATGGCGTTAGTTTAATTGACTTTATAAACAGAGGATCTTTATGCAGGCTGTTGTTCAAAATATTAATAGAAAACACCACTTTGAGGAATTATTAAGGCGGTAGTAATTTGTTGGTGGTCTTTAATAACAGGGCATCTTTGCACTGGTTGGTTTTACAAATATGTTTATAAAGAAATCAGTACTTTGAGGTATTATTAAGGTGGTAGTATTTGTAGTTGGTCTTTAGTAACAGGTGATGACGATAACACAGCTTGTTATTACAAATATAGAAAATATCACTTTGAGGTATTATAAAGGAAGTAGTTATTTATGGGATCGATAAAGGACTTTGAACTGTAGCTATATGTAGATGGTCCTTATTGACCATTGATCCTTTAATACGGTTTGGGGTATCAAAATATTTTACGCAAGAGATTTTCAATGACAGATTGTCGGAAAGGAAGGTTTCGCTGTACCATAGTGTCAACACCAAGGTAACATATAGAGGTACAAGGACACATTATTTGATCGGCTTCCATTTCATTTAAACCAATTACATGGAATATATAATCAATGTTGTAAATCTCCCGTGAGTTTGACATATGTCTCTCTTGTGAAAAACATATTCTTTGACAATGCATTGAAATTTCTAATATAAACCAATACAATAAATATATGATGATAATCTGTATGACCAAAACAAATTCTATACATCGGATATTATACTTTGATTAACTACATTTATCACAACGCTGCTGGTGGCCAAAATGGTGAAAAATTATTTCTGTACAATTTAAAGGAGAAAAAATGCGGGTAATTGTTTTTTGAATATGAATACGAAAATCATAACAAGACTATAACAAAACACATTTATTTTTTAACAGGAAATCGTCTGGATTGTGATTTCTGTCTACCTTGTGAAAGTCCTTGGTGATTTCGGTAAGTTCCACATATTGATGCTACATGTATCATTATTATTGTTTTTATACTCCCTTTACAGAACAACGTTCCCTTCATGTTTTATCATACACCATCAGGTAACTGTTTGTATATCGCACGTCATCGTAATTGTCATTGTTTGCTAATATGCAACTGCATTGTATCTCAAAAGGGTGGGACGTAACTATTAAAATAAATCATTTCACCGTTCGAGGAGGATATCTTTTCACAACATTTTAATAAAAGTTCAAAAAAGTCCAAGCGCTATCATTTTGTATAGAAAGTGTGCATTTCATTCCATATCCAGATTGAAAAAGAATGATTTACAATCGATTGTACTTTTATTTTGTATAAATAAAAAATTCTAGTGCACAATAAAATTTCTCCAAGGCAATCGAAGCTTATTTATGTCCAAGGAAGTATAAAAGATGGGATTGAAATATATGGTATGAGAACAAATGTACAACCGAATTTTTATTTGATTACCGTAATTAACTGAAAGTCCATGTTCGTTTGTTTAATGAATTTATACACTATGATCCTTATAGCTAAGGGTCAACAGTGTAGTAGAATTGGGGTATTCATTTGGCCAAATATTTTACAGTCCATTTCATGTTTTATTCATTAATTATCGCATAACCCGTTAAACATGTAGACTATGTACTGTATATGTTATATGTGGATTATGTATTGGGTATTGTGTATTGTCGTTGACTCCTTTGGCACCTAGTTGTACCAAGGCTATTACAGTATTTTGTCCATAACAAACACACACACTATGCTTTTTACAGGAAATGTGCTACAGATATCGATTCCTGTTTTCGATTCGGACGTGATAGCGGACAATGAGACTATTACGACCTTGCAAGATACCAGACACATTCTGGAGCTGGATCTCAATGACTCAGACAGCAACATTGCCGAATCCCTGGTACACTATTTCTGATATTTACACCGTATATGTCTTATTACATCTCCAAGTCCAAGAATGTGTAGAGTTATGTTATATTACTATTGTATTGTGTTTTAATAGAAAAGAACTGAGAAAAACTGAATGAGCTGAGAAAACATGTGGATAATTTGTTCACATATTTTTATTGCAAAAGCATACTTGTATCAAATATAAATGGTCCAGATGCCTCTATTTTATTTCCGATTTCCGATGTAAAATTATTTCCATTATGGCCATCGTTAGATGCTTAAAGAAATGAAATGAATAAGTGAATTTGCATTTATATTCGGCTTTTTCAACGTTATGTGAGTTTCAAAAAAAATGAAACTTTACTTTTGGTCCATTTCCAAGAACAGAAAGAAAGATAAGAAAAAAATAGATATTAAAATATTCAGAAACGAGAAAAAAGCGTTTTTGAAAACAACCGTTAAGAATCTTTGCAAAATTGCGCAATTTGGTGAATTATTATTTTAAATTCATTTTGCCGCAATTTAAAGACATTGTTAGTCGTGAGTAATTTCTCTTAATCACGATCTTGTATTTCATATGCAGAATGAAATAGGTGGATTTGTGGACAATCTTATCCTGAAATACAAACATAACCCGCCAGTGGCTACGGATGTGTTACTACAAGTTACAAACGGTAAGTTAATTGGGTTTCTTTATGAGGTAACACATTCGTGTCATATTGATGTTGATAACAAAATAAGTAATGTTGTTCTTATGTATCTTCTCTAATAGTAAAGTTGTGCCTGAAAGAAGTTTCGTATAGTTTCAATTACTGTTGAGCTTCATGTTTAATTTTCGAGTCTTAGGTATATGGAGAAAGGGGAAATACATAAAAACTAATTAAAATCATTTGTGATATTGTTTGTTTAAAAAACATTTTTTCTTTATATTTCTCTACAATAACTTCATCCTCAATATCCAGGGGTTACGTTCACTTTCGCTCTCTACACCCTAGAATACATCATAGCAAAATTGAAGACACACGGCTAGCTATTTGATTGGTGTCAGGTAAAAAATTCTGACCAATCACTAGGCTGATATCTGTCCTTTGAAGATTACAGAGGAGCGCTCCCGACTTTAAAGCCAATAAGTTTTAGCGTTACCCTACCGCGAGATTCTTTTGATGTACATCAAAGGTTCAAACTAGTCTTCTTGTCTGGTCCACAAGGCGGTTCACACTGAGCCTTCGGTTTTGCTATGACATATTCCAGGGGTGCAGAGAGCGAAGGTGAGCATAATCCCTGATATCGAGGATGTGTATACCCCCAAACCAGCCACTTTCTGTAACTATACATTTGTAAAGGGTCATATGAACTATCCAAAAATTGGGACTGAATCTGTCATTTTGGCCTACTGCCTCTTGTTAACTCATTGACCCCTGAAATTTCATAATCAACTATTCCAACCTTTGAATTGGAAGAGTTCAAATGTGTCTTCAGGGGTGAATGAGTTAATGAAAACTCCCAAGTTAAATACAAAGTCCTTCAGAGCCCAGAGTGGCCCCATGAAAAATAAGAAAGAAGCAATGTTTTCCCTCCACAGGCTTATCAGTCTATTGTAGACTTACATCCCAGCATGTCAGTACAGCAGCCAAAACGTGACATCAAGGTATGCAAAATTTAGTAGTAGTCGCCATACTGGTACATAAGTAACTAGTTCAATTTTATATGTTAGAAAATTTACAAGATTTGAAAAATTCTTTACACTTACCAGTCATTATAAACAACACTGCAGTCCTGGACATATTTTATTTCCTAGCATGACAATTAATTATAACTTCAATAAAGTCAAATAAATTTTCCAAAATATTTAAATTTTTGAAACTTTTAACATTTCATCATATTTTATATTATATGCATACATACCCACAATTTCGATGAGTTCCGCCAGCACCACGCCATCCTTGGTGTCATTACGAAGATCTTCAACCTGCCGGACTCCTGGCTTCTTTTTGAGCTGCGAGTTGACCCAGGCCACATACGCATGGAGTTGTTGCTGCCAAGATAAGAATGGGAGGACCCTGTTACTTTGGTAACCATAGCGGACACACCCACACGCCAGTCTGTATGCCGTGAGGTCACATCCCACACACTGAACCACACCCACCTCAGCCATTGTCAGGTGATCAGAGGTCACCAAATACAAAGGTCAAGGACACAAAACTGATGTATGACCTTGAACATATACTTAATATATTTTAAATATATTAACTCGTAGGTTAGTTGTGCTGTCTGAGTTAACTAGTGTCGTCCACAAATAAATAAAAAGAGGTCACACTTGAATCCTATTAATCGTCAATAATTCCAGAAATTATTTCATCCAAGGGGTCAAGGCCACATGTCAAAGGGCAAAGGTCACCATACCAGATGAACCTTGTCAAACAGGATATCACAGGAGTAATCAATGCAAACAGCAAATGTCAAGGTCAGAGCAGAAAAAAGAGCTCATCACCAAAATGTTCCTCCATCACAACGAGAACGAAAAACTTCATGAGATTGATCTTCATTATCCATAACCACTTCACATCACTGATATACCGGTATAGATGTAATCAATGTTAGACTCTAATAGGGCATCGTGATATCACCTGGAATTCAAATGAACAACTCCAAAACAATACAATCACTCATATATACACTGATGAACAACAATTAGGTCTTCTTGACACACACGCTGTTTTTCTTCCGCTGTAATTCTCAGTTTCATGTTAAAGGTAATCTTGACGCAAACACTATTTTCTTTAGCTAATTCTCAGTTTGATGTAAATCACAACACTTTTTGTACATCAATATATAACTATCCCCAAACACCGATCTAGATCACACCATGTCCTCCGGTACAAATGACTCCACAGGCAGTAGTACGGTTACACAGACGAAACGGGTCAATTGTATGTATTCCAGTGTATAACGATTTACATGTGTCTACCACAGCACGCATCACCTATAAAAATATGTAATGAGCAATACCTATCAACACCTCACCGACTGACAGTCCTCAGACACTGATACACAGGGAGTCGATCAGTCCCCAGACAGACACTGTACTGTATACACAGTATGTTAGGGGTCTATAACCTCCATTTCCTACAGTCCTAGTTAGCTTTGGTGTTTTACGACCTATTAATAGCTATGGTCATTTAAGGACATGCCAGGTTTTGGTGATGGAGGAAAGCCTGAGTTCCCGAAGAAAAACCACTGACCTACGGCCAGTACCTGGCGACTGCCCAACGTATGCCTCGAACCCGCGACCCAGTGATGGAGTGCTAGTGACAGCAGAATGTCAAGACGCCTTAACCACCTGGCCACCACGGCCCCTTCCTAGTTAGCATACAAAATGTCAAATAAAACCTCTGTATTATATCCCTCATTTACTGCCAGCATATAATATATATATATATAATTCAGTGCCTCCTTTTTCTGAATGGTTTCTTGATGTCTCTCTCAATATATTGCCAAACCCAGTGATAAATGTACATAAGAGTTGAGCCCTATATACTCATAGAATTTCTGGAAATACTGAAATTTCACATTGTGGAACCCATTGTTTTTAGCAGTACACTTGAAAAGGACCCATAAAAATAAATTCTAGATTCATACCTGTCAAGTCTCACGATTTGGTCGTGATGCTCACGATCTCGAGTAATAAAATTCTTGTGAACACGATCTCACGATCTTGCCTCCAATTCTCACGATTTAAAAAAAAAAAAAAAAAAAAAAAATAAAAAAAAAATTTGTTTTTTT
>JAUMHH010183544.1:0-31172 GCA_032359455.1 Chlamys rubida | reverse complement strand
ACTTGTGTTAGCTGGCATGGACTGTTAACTAGGTCACACTGTATACCCCCTCCCAGGTAATACAGAAACTTGTGTTAGCTGGCATGGACTGTTAACTAGGTCACACTGTATACCCCCTCCCAGGTAATACAGAAACTTGTGTTAACTGACTTGGACTGTCAACTAGGTCACACTGTATACCCCCTCCCAGGTAATACAGAAACTTGTGTTAACTGACATGGACTGTTTACTATAAGTTGTACTGTATAATACTGAAATCTGTGTAAACGGAACTGTCAACTAGATCTCAATGTTTTATCCAGTAAGCTGCAGTGTAATCTAAATCATCATGCATTCTTTGTGTATTGAATTCCAAAAAGAAAATACACACATCTTGTTAGCAATACAGGAAGGTATCAATTTATTCGTTTACGAATTTGGAGATCTGATAAAATGTATTATACATGTGAAATGTGATCGATTGCATGACACTTACCATTCCATGCGGGAGCCTGCGCGACTCCTGGCCCTGGAACTAGGGCGTGAGATGTTGTAGCTGTTCTGACGACTCTTGGGGCGAGCTGATGATTGTGGTCGTGACTTAGCAGATGACTGAGGCCGAGATTTAGCACTGGACTGAGGACGTGACTTAGCTGAAGACGTTGGTGGTTTTGTTGTTGCTGTATCTATCAATGTAGGAGGCTGTGTTCTTGATGTATCGGAGGGTGAATATTCAACATAACTTTTCCTAGCCCTATTGTGCTTAGACTTGGCAAGATTGGGCTCTTCCTCCAGAGGTGGTTGGACTCTCTCATAGTCCTCAGGGTCTGGGGATTGTATGACTGGGTCAGCCTGAAGGCGAGACTTGGATTTACCACCAGGTGTCCTTGGTGTTCTACGAGATTTGCGTGATTTTGGTTGTGTGACTTCTTTAACCACATTTTGATGATAGTTTGAGGATGATCTGCATGAAAAGAAAACAAAAACTGTCAGTAAGAAATATAAATACTCTCCCCTATTCCTCAGTTTCCATTAGTCATAGTTACGTTAACTGAGTTTCTACTTACAAAAAAGTTTTTTCCAAAAGATGGTGGTTGTATGTTATGAAAAGGTCAGCTTAAACCTTCTTTATCATTTAACTGCTTTCAGTTGGAATTCAGTGTCAATATGAAAACGGAAATTTCACCAAATTCTGTGAAGAATGCTAGCTAGTGCCTCCTCTTACAATTGATATTTCCAGCCAGCTGTACTATTGACCACAAATACCAACTTCAAGCAGATAAATGAACATATCTAATAATTTCTGGAATATTTCAATTTTACATCAAACATTATCACTGTTTCATATAAACATATTTAGTGGATAAAATAGCCTCTTCAACAAAAGGTACACAACACTACCATTATGACATCATAATAATGATGACAATTGGGCTATGGCATTCATAGCTAATATTAATGATATCTGAATTATATAGAGTTGAATGGCATTGCCGTTTTGTGGCAAATACCTGAGCATGTGTACTGGAGAATTGATGAAATCTCCTGTATATGAACTGGTAGTTATGTCATGCTCTTATGAATAATCATGAGCTATTTGAATTAATTGATGTCTTAAGTCCACACCTACCCATTCTGGTTCAGAGCCCATGCTTTTGGATCATCTAGCTCCTGAACCATACATGCTGACGTCTCCTCCACTCTCTTCATAGCCTGACAAAAACATACAGGTAACATTTACATTGAGATTTATATACATTTACTCCAAATTAACTTTGGCTGAGTTGCTTTTGTGAGATTTAGTGAGAAATTACGTGTTCACTTGAGTCACAGTTGGTAAATCATCAAAGAACTGGATTAATACAAGTTTTCGAAACTTGATGCCAGATCCTTTTCCCTTGTGTCTATAATTGTACAGGTTGTATGCATCAAAGGAAAGAAATAAAATTTATACTAAATCTTTAAGTCATGACCAGGACTGGAGTTTTGTACCTAGACAACTACATACACATGGTTTACAATGAATGATTTATCTTAATCACAGTTATCAAGGCCAAGATACTTAAATCTGGATGTTAATAATATAAGACTCTTTTATGCCAAGGGGTGTAGCATAAGTAAATTCCACCCAGTTTCAAATTTGATAGATGAGAGAATGGAAATGAGAGAAATTACATTTCTTTATTAAACTGTTTAACTAAAATTACCAAACCAGACCAAAATCTGGAAAATTATTAAATGTAACACTGATGAAAATGTTCATGCTAAAAGTACCAAATGATATGACATATAAAACATGTAGCAAAGCTCACACTACTATCCTCTAGTTGTACAGTGTCATACAAAAACAGGGTCACGTACAGCTTAATTAATGATCAATCTACGTACATAAAGTAAATCAAACTATTTAATAAAATATCAAGAAATCCTCATTAATATTACATCATTCAGCTAATTATGTTAAAGGAGTAAAGAAATAACAATTGTTTGACTTTGGGCTGCAAATTTTCTGATTTTTTTTGAAATCTTGTTGTAATAGAAAGGTCAAAACATGTCATTACATCTTGAGAAAGGCATAATTTATGTAATTACCAGAACACTTGACTAAATCAATATAATCATCAGAATTATAATTAATTGCTATGTAATGAATAATGTTTATTAGAAGTGTGATGAATGAAAAATCATATTGTGCATGAATGACAACACTGAACATATTGATTAAATTATACAAGTATTGTGCTTTTTAAAATAGAAATAAAATATGAAAAATTGAACTAAATGTGGATTTTTCTTAAACAACGTGTGCTGTGTGAAACTAAAAATCAAAATTAACAATTAAGGTAGTATTAAGGTGAGGACATTTTGAGTAACTTGTAAGTTATCTTCATAGTGCATAAAAAACAAATTCAAGTGAAAAATCAATTCTCTGATTATCAATCACCAGTGGCCATATCCACTTATAACATGGGAGACGATGTTTGACATAAGTAATACAATGTAGGTAACATTATTGTGATGTCAGTATTAAGGACAGGCGTAAACATTGACAGATAAACAATGGCCGCCGGTGATTAGCATCACTATAACTCTCGTGCTTCAGACTGGTGATTAGCATCACTATAACTCTCGTGCTTCAGACTTTTGATGAAGATAGACACTTACTGTGTGGTATTTCTTATTCTCTATCACACTGTCCTGAAGTCAGAGAAATCTTAATCATATTCATCATTGTAGTATTTTGTTCACGTTTGTAACACAGCCAATTAATCTGGCTTTTGCTAGACCTTATTTAACCTTGTAAGAAAAAACTTAAAACAGAGTCAATACATTTGTACCATGATGCAAAAATGACCATGCATACTGAGGAGAACATGTTGCTGCTTCAGACATCAGGTGAACAATACCTTGTCTAAAATTGATTAACTGATATATATATTGATGGCACTGATAGGGCTGACATTCTGAATGAGAATAATTATTCAGTAGATAATGTGACTGAAAAGTATTTCAAGGGAGATAACACTTTAACATAATTTAGTTTAGTTTAATTTTGCTTAACGTCCTATTAACAGCTAAGGTAATTTAATTAAGGATGTACTTTAACATAAATTGCAGGTATGATCATACAGGCTATGACACAAAATGCAGGCATATCATAGGCATATAATACTATATTATTTGATTTAACATTACAAAAGCACACTAAATGTAAACAATATAAATGTAAAAAAATGGGGCCTGTTTTATAACAGTGCTGGTAACAAAGGTGACGCTCTGTTAATGATAGTGGTTTACTGGTGATTTCATTACGCCATGAGGCAGAACAAAACTTCTAATAGTTACAATGAAGCATCTACTTCTAGTATACTGACTCTTTAGCAAAAATTGCATAAATAGTGTTTTTCTATAGCTGTACACAAAAATAAATCAAACTATTTGGAGGGTGAATGCTACAATTGTTTTCTGGAAAAAAAACGATAGCAAAAAAGAATATACTAATAATTATATAGAGACTATTTGCATCTGATCTATGTTTAATTTCTGGCCCAAATATTTACTGTAATGTGATCCTTAATACTTACACTATTACAGTACATGCTTCTTGGCATCTAAAATGTGTTTTATTTTTAATATAAACAAATGACTAACGTATTCAATCACAACATTGCAAAATTTTAATTTAGAAATGTGTAAACAAATATTTTACCATTGAGCCTGAATAAAAAATGTAATCGGTGTGTATATGTGCCTTTCCTCAGGACTACATTATTTAGTTCTGTGGCATTAGGTAACAACAGTTGACATTGAGAAATCCATTCATTAGACTTCCAGAGGTCACATGTCAGATTCAAGGGGTTTTATTGTACTACAGCTGCCAGCAAATGGGGATTTTTATAGTATTTCACTTGTAAGAAATTTAGGAGTTTCTCAACAGGAGACATAAAAATGCCATCTGTAATCTTCTACTTACTTGGCTAGCAGCATCATCGTCTACCTCCTCGATGGTCATTCCCCCACTGACTGATCGTGATGGCTGGCTGGACCCAGACTCAGAATACTTGACCGCCTCATACAGGGATTGGAAGTTGACTGGTTGAACTGAATCATAATACATAGGTATCTTAATAGAAAAGGTTGTCAGAATACACAGGTTTCACTGACAGCTTTTAAAACAAACGGAACCCAGATTGGTGTACGATATAACATGACTGATAATGTCTGTAAGTCTCAGGTTTGGACTTTCATGAATCATGAATCATATTCGGAATTCTAACTTCAATATGACAGAAAAAACTTCATAAAAACTCAATAAGTAAAAACAGTGTCTATGTAGGGTCTTACATTCGTCTTCTCTGGATGAGAACAGTGGCTCCACCCTGGGTGTGGATGGTCCAGCCAGCCACGGGTCCTGGCGTGGAGTTTGGTGCCGATCTCTGGTCCTGTGATCTCCAAAGGGGGTGATAGACCTGGACCTCGGGTCGGGCTCATCATGCCCCTCCCAGTCCCCCAGTCGGGGTGTCGCCATCTTACCCACCTCGGTCCTTCTGTGCTTTTTCAGTAAAAGTCGGTCAGCATAGGACATCGTAGAAGTGAATTTTATTTCAATATTTTCTTTTTCTTCCACTGTTGATGTACCAAACTCAACTTGTACAGCTGTGTGAATAGAAAGAAACAAACGTTAATGTTTTGAGTCTAAGATCACTTTTGTCAAACAATCTGATTGTGCTTTAATACTGCTCCATACTAAACGTAGCTAAATAAAGAAAAGTAGTTTTAAGAAAAACATGAAACATGATATTATATTAAGGACCTGTGAATAGTAAACACTGGAAAATTCCATGCCTTCCCTGTGCCGACCCCAATCCCCACCCATTTTTCCAAAAACATGCATCTAGTTTTCTATTTATAAGGAAATAGAAACAAATCCATTTGACTGAAATAACAAAGAATTTAATTAACAAATGCATAAGTATTTTAAACAAACTTTTTTCTTAAAATAACCCTTTTGTGAAAAACTGAATTCAACTTATCAACTTTCTTACCAGGTAAGCTTTATGTAATCACACTATTTATATACTGGACTTTGTTTTGTGTTACACACAAGGATATCTCAATTCCTAGTTCATCTCTGAACTAAAATAGAATTCTGATACAAAGTTTTAATTTGGATTTCTCAAACACCCAATATTTCATGATATCATGACAAAAAATCCTTTTGCAAATGGCCTAGCTAGGTCATACAGATATAAAGTTTTGACTTACTAGGAGTTCTGACAGGAGAGTAGGCTACCTTCCTAAGGTCATACAGATATAAAGTTTTGACTTACTTGGAGTTCTGACAGGAGAGTAGGCTACCTTCCTGGGACTGTTACGCTGCTTGGCTGCCGGTTTGGGAGCAGATTTAGGTGGGGTCGTTGGAGCATCACCGGTTCTCCATGCCAAGAGAGCCTGCTGAAAAGACGCTGCACTCTCGGCCTCGTCATACTCCGCTCCCATCAGCCCGTTCTGATCAAAGGATCCACTGGCTCCCTCCGGGCTGTTACGGTCCCTTTGTGCCTGAATGACGTCAGAAACAAGAGTAAACACTCGGGAAACAATAAAGTGAAACCTAAATACAAAGAGACAGAGAGACAAGAAACAAACAACCTTTTTGTGGAACCAATCGTTCTTAACAAATATATTGCTAATAAAATATTTAGTTTTTTTCACTTTAGGAAACATTTATCCCTTTAGGAAACAGATATTCCATGAATTTAATGAAATTCAAAATTTGCGCTTTGTTTTTCTACCATGGAAACTCTATGATGTACATACATGTAATGCAGGATCTGACATCAATTTATCCCGGTTACATGTAAGTTCTGATAACTCATCATTCCAGCCAATTGTTGTGATGCCCCTTTGATAATCTCAAAACATTTTATAGTATATACCAGTTCACCGTCCAAGTTTGAATGAAAGGTCACCAGAGCATGACCTCTGACTCATGAGTGTTCTTATATCTTAACAAAATGGGGTATTGTACCAGAATTGGTGAAGGATTTGATATTCTAAATATCATAATTGCATAATATCAATGAAAATGTGAGTTTCTGATTTTTAGACTTTGAGAGGTTATATACTTTACAGCACAAAAAAACATAGGTTTATTTATTTGCTGGAAAGCCAAAACATAGACTTTGTAAAATTGCAGCATAACAGTTTTTTCTTTTAATTATCTATAGTAATTATTCATTTACCCGAATCTTTGCAAGGTACTGGTCCTCAGGTCTCTCTGCTCGGGGTGGGGCGTGGAAATCTATACTCCTGGAAAAGTAATAGATAAACATGCAAGGTAAAATCCTCCATACCACTCTGGACAGTCCAAGATTTATCATGTATACAGGCTGCTGTGATTGTGCAATGACATCATCAAATATTTTTGTGCGAAACATGTGAGGTCACCAACTGAAGTGGCACAAGAAACAATACAAAAATGACACAAATTCAAATCTATGGCTAAAATGGTGGTATTTTCCTTTGTTTTTTTCCTGTCTAAATAATCACAAAATGTGCAATCTCACATGGTTAGCTAGAGTTTTGAAACAGGTGGCTGACTTAAAAGAATAGCCTGTTGAATGTTTATATGCCACAATGTTGACCTAATACGTGGCTTGAAAAACTAAAGCTGGTTCAAAGTTTCACGGCTAAGTCATTGACAAAAATACTTCAGGAACTGAGTTTGTGTAAACAAATATCCTTTAAAAGTTCATGTGTCACTGTCATCCACAATATTCATCATTTAAGGTACAATTTTTCCAACTTCATGATTTGACATATATGAGGTTCCACATGGAAAACCTCTATTATTTCAAAAAGTTTACAGGCTATTTCCAATTATAAACACATATCAGACACTGAAATATTTCTTTCAATTTTGCAGTGTAAGGGAGTTGAGCAGATGATAAGCTGTGTTGTCTATCAGACAATATTACTTACCTGTCACTATTGCTTGGCTGTGGTGGTCTTGGTGACATACACACTCGGGGGCCTGATGCCTGTGAATCAAAGTACAATATATTTACCACAGATATTATTAAAAATTTTGAATTTATTTCTTCAAATGGAAAAAAAATTATCATGCCATAATATTAAATTTCAAAATTCTAAATATTCATTTTTTTTATTATTTTAATTTATTTTCCATTCAAAATTATTATTTTTATATTACACTAGGTTATAGAATCCTGAAGAAGCCCTTGTGTGGTTGAAACCAGTCGACACTACAAATATAAAACCAGAATGATCTGCTCATTTGCCTTTTCCAATTGATTCTATGACCCAATTTAACCAATTTTCACACAATTTATCGCCCTGCAAACTTTCGAGTATCTACAACAAGGGGCAAAGGATAAAAATATATATCCATCATTGAAGAAACCACTGCGTCGGCTCTATGAAACCACTGCGTCGGCTCTATGAAACCACTACGTCGGCTCTATGAAACCACTGCGTCGGCTCTATGAAACCACTGCGTTGGCTCTATGAAACCACTGCGTCGGCTCTATGAAACCACTGCGTCGGCTCTATGAAACCACTGCGTCGGCTCTATACCCACAGCATTATTTTAATATTTGTTACATGTAATAAGTTATGGACTTTTCACTTCCAATTCATGCTCGACTTACCGAGAGAGGAACTGATCTGTGTTTCTTTAAGGCCCCTCTGAGATGGAAGGCAGCAAAACAGCTGGCACAGTAACTTTCTGAACACTGGACACATGACTGAAACAAACATTGAACCATCAATCACACATTAATCTGTACAAGTTTGAATTTCACAGTAACCGAAACATTTTGGGGAGGATTACAGTAAAAGGTTTACTATGATAAGAATAATTTCTACTCTGCAATCATAACTCTGTGAAAAATAGAAATGATATCCACCTCAAATAATAATATACCTATAGCTAGTACTCCAAAATCTGAAGTATTTTTTTATAGAATTTTTAGTATCAATATTTCTCAATAAAATTTCATACCATATAGAAATTTCCTTCAGCAATCAATGGTATTTTTTAATTCTTCCATTCATATTTACATCTCGTATTAGAACTAATGGTAAGACCTAAGTCTTTGTCCTTCTAGTATGTACTGACCACTGCAGCCTTTTTCTCCTCACACTGACCACACTTGGGCCCCTTAATGTTTCTACTTTTGGGGGTGAGTACAGCGTCTTGTTTGGCTATGTACGCCATAGTGCCAGGATGTTTGGGCCTGTCCGGTACATCTGAAAACAAAATCAAGTGTTTGAATTTTTATTTCCCCTTTTTTTTTTTTTTACTTATGACTTCAAATTATTTCTTGTGCATGAGTATGTAGACACTTTGGAAACATCAGAGTTTGAAACATTAAATACTAATTCACGTACTATGCCTCATTGCTGATACTTATATTATAACTTGTTTTTATCGTTATTTAAAACCAGACCTAGAAGAGACATTGTGGCTTTGTTAACTTTTCAACATGGCGTCTACACTATCAATGTATTATATTTTTCCTAGTCACTTCACTTTACTTCAAAAAATTATGATCATGGGTACTGATACTTTTCTAAAACGTAATGATAGCTCTGATAACCTGACAAGTAATTATGTATAATAGTGTTTTTCTTGTAAAATAATAGATAACTAATCAGTTCAAATTTGATGAGCAACTGCATAAAATATAATATGCATGTTTTAAGCAATGTTTCCTGTCGCAAAATATATCATTCTGATGTACACTACAAATATTCAGTGCTTTTTCTTTCTTTATTTTAACTATAGTAGGTACCTAAATATTAATAGATTATTTAATTTCATCCTGTTACAGTCCTAAAGGAGTTTTCTTGAGCCTTTTATTTTCATTATACGATGTACTATCAGGAACAAACACGTTACTTTTTGGTACAGATTACCGAGAGTAATTGATCATTGAGAGTATCCGAGACATTACTTATGCCTAAACTACCAACTCACCTAACGGTGTATCTTTTAGTACTTTTACTTTCCTCTTGCCATCCTGCCAAGGAAAAAAGAAACAAGTATGTTTCATTAAAACATGTTATATGATATAGCCAGTGAAAATTTATCTTGGCTATACAGGACTCAGCATACATTGACTTTGACTACAGGACAGGAGTCTTGGCGTGTTTGGTGTTAAGTCGGTAATGCTTTACCTTGACTGGAGGAGCCTATACTTTGACTACAGGAGTCTTGGCGTGTTTGGTGTTAAGTCAGTAATGCTTTACCTTGACTGGAGGAGCCTTAGCAGGTTTTTGGCTGAGTACATCAGTGGCATAGTTGTTGAGGTTGCCAGTCTGACCACGACTCCAGTATCCTCCCCCCTGTCTCCTGTACTCAACAGACGAAGTGAGTGTAAATTGTCAAGGTTACTATAGTAACAGTTATCAAATCAACAGGACAGTCAAAATATAACTTATAAGATCTTGAAAACACTTTTTTTTTCATACAAGAATCATCAAAGACATCTTGGAAGGTTTTTTTTTCATTTAGAGACAATGATGCTACATGGCAGTAAGGCAAAAATAATGTTCTTGTCTTTTGATTTTCTAGTCTAAATATGAAAAAAAAGTTTTCATGAAACTTAATTGCTGTAATGTTTTTCATAAAAATGAAAACAAAAGGAATTTTTCTGAGATTCTGTGGAGATTGAAATAGCACTTGAAAAATAAAGTCAACAAAATTGACTCTGATCAGCATTGTTTTACTGTTAATTACATGTAAATAAATGTACATAGTGCCCTATATAACTTAGAAAATTACTCTTAGGATATAAATGATAAGGACTGCGCTGCAGATATCTGATTTTGTCGACTTACTCTCTCTCCTCCTTTTCCCTGTTCATAGCCATCCTCAGCTCCTTGAGTCGCTCCTCCATCTTTTTACTTTCCGTCTCTAGGAGTTTGGTTTCTCCTTTAGCTTTCCTGATATTGCTAGACGAGGAAGTAGATATGTTTATTTGTAGAAGTTTGTACAAAATCACATTGTATTGGCTCCAACTTAATTAATAAGGTCATTTCAATATTGTCATTACTTTTAAAAAAAATAATTATCAAATGCAACATATCTAAAAAATTCTGTATTTTTCGTTTGTTTGAGATACTCATAGACAACTTAAATGCAAATTCACCTTTCAAGCATTTACCTTTACAAAAAGAAAAAAAAAAGAAAAGAAAAAAAAAGAAAAGAAAATGAATAAATACACTATTGTCACTATAAATAGAGAATGTCTGTCCAATCTGTAATGATTACATGTAGTTCTGTATTTGACCTTACAAACATTCTGTGTGTAAAAGAAAAGAAGAAATATTGAAAGAATGTGAACTGTCAAAAATAATTTATATTCAATTACAAGTGGTTCTGTAATGCCAGGTTTCTTTGCTACGTACACTGGTAAAGAATATTTGTTAATGAAAACGAAAATGCACTTAAAAGACCACATGGACATGAATTGCTTAATTGGGGACCCTTCTTAACTTTACAAATAAATAAAGCATTCCGCGTCCCTGTGTTACAGACTGATGAGGTAAGAGACACTATCGTGTTAATGAACAGCTGCTAAGTAAAGGTGCACTATAAGGACAGGTGTACTTAATTACCAAGGAATAGGACCTCATCAGTATGGTACATTACTTAGATTAATTTTTAGTTTAAAAAAATTAGAATCAGGAAACTTCTATTTGATATTTCAACTATCAAATCATCTATTAAAAATGTATTTAGTCATCATCCTTTTTAGGAACACAACAATATTCACAATACCCAGAAAAGATAACATATCCATTTGTAATGCTTAACCCTTTCACCACTGTAGACCATAATGGACTCATCCAGATCAATGCATGGTAGAGTCTACTAAAGTTACACGAGGGTTAAAGGGTTAACAGCCCATCGACATCAGAGAGCTTATTAGGGCCAAGAAATGGTTAAACTGACGTAAATTTTACAGGTAAGTTTTAAGGTTAAAATGCTGGGAATTACTGTAAAAAAAAAATTATCAATAAATATTGAATTGATTTTATTTTTTTCTGTTCTGCAACCAGTCATCCACAAGATGCTTCAGACAGCACCGTTGTCCCCAGACCTAGAAGACCTGCCAGTTTCTAACATGTCAGGAATCGCCAGTGCCTGTACTGTCATTTTCAAAAGGGCTTCACATCAAACACAACAAAGAAAGTCTTTAAGTTTGAAAAGTTGGCAAGGCAATAATAGGCAATTTGACATCTACCATACAGCCTCAATTTTGACTGTCTCCTAAGCCGCATGTTCAGACAGGTCGCTCCCATTCAAGTATAGTCACTTTCAAATGGTAAGCTTCAATTTTTTTTTCCCCAAGCAAAAATATTGGAAATTATCCCTTTAGAAGAAAAGAGAACTATATAAAATACGTACATGTATGATTACAAAAACATCAGCTATGCTCAATAGGATGGGAAATATATTCATTGAAATTATCCGAGATGATATTGCTCTTTAATACTGTGATACCAAGGCGATGCTTTATTGCACTGATACTGGCCAACGTGGCAAACCCAAGTGGTACAAATTGATTGTGACGGCCAATGGTGGCAAGAAAGCAGAAAACGACTTTGAACCTAGGCTTGGGTAGCCATGTAAGTCTGGGAGATGTCCGGCCTGACAGTGGCATGTTCGAAAGTCTCCAGGGAGAGTGGCTTCCCCTGCTTAGCCAGTCGCTGATTGGTAGGAGAGATCAACACAGAGCCCCACAGCCACTCCGTACTTGGGGGCACAATGTCAACTGTCGTGTTCCGATCGGCTTGTAATCAATGCACTTTTACGTACGATCACGTAAGCTTGACCGTCACAAATGACGTAGAATTGAAGTGCAATGACCTGCTTTTATAACGATTGACGCACAACAGCAACAGGGTTGGGGTAATGACTGAAACGCAACGACAAACTTTGGTAGCAAATGGAATACCACAACACGACTGAAGTAACGAATGAAACGCAATGATTGAAACTCAACAGCTGAAATGTAACGACAAATTGTACACAACAATATGACTGAGGTAAGGTCTGAAACGCTGCGACAAACTTCAGCAATATTCGGAATACAATAACTTATGTGAAACAATCGGTAAAACATTTTTGTGAAAGTGCAATGATTGGTTTGTAAACATAAGCTACATGTTTCAATATAATTTTCTTGGGTACTGACTGGGAAAGCATCACGATCTCATCAAATTGTAGTTAAAATCTTGTGAACTGGTGCCAAACTTTTTTTCAATTTAACGTAGCAGAATTTGACTGCAGTCATGACAACCTCTTGGAAAGTCTGGGTTTGTATCCTATGTTTGATATATAACACAGTACCGTTGTTTGTACACCAGGTTTGGTGATAATCTAATGTTGACTGTCTCGGTGAGTATCTCAACAAGACACGCTTAGCAGTCATCTAAATCTGACCACGTCACGTCACCTCAAAGTGCTAAATAGGTTGTGTGAATAGATCGTCAGATACTGATGTAAGTAATGGGTCAACAGAAATATGAACGACACGTTAGAATACTTAAAAGATTCTCCGAAGACGAGAAATCAATGTTACTGTGATCTGCGGGTCAGTGATGCTCTGGTCAGTTCGACAGTGGTGGACAGGACAAGACAGTCCAGCCCTTGATGGCATGCTTGAAACCTTTTGTGTTTGCGGCCAGACGTACCTTGCCCTAGGGAGGCAGACCCGACAGACTTGCCTTAACACTACCCAAATCAGCCAATACCAAGTTGTAAATTCACACTTGTCATAAAAACAATTACACTCATTAGAATTATCAATGTTGGCAGTGCGACTTGTCGTCGCACAGAGGACCAGTGAAGCGTCTGGCCGGCCTATCCGAGGCGCGCGCCGTGGAGATAGCCCCAGTCTATATACAGCGGCCCAGTCGTTCCTGGCAGCTTTATCACCGTGGTAATGACACCTGTTTTCAAACACACAGGCCAACAGATAAGTATATCGGGATCGTCACGGTTACAAAAACACTGTCCGACACAAAATTTGTCCACAACTGTTCTGACAAGCTAGATTGTCTTGACTAATGGAGCAAATACTCTCCAGACTTATATTCTCAACTCCTGTCAGAAATAGCCGCGGTAAATCAACGTAGATACGACAAATCGCCATCTTGAGTGTGAGACGTGTCTGAAGAGCACTGCAAAGTCATACCAAAAAATATCATAAACAGATTCAATAAATTAAAGGAAGGAATGTTACCATAACAATTATTATTTTCAAGTAAATTAATCCGTCAACTCGGAAATAATTTTCAACAGTCAACAATGGTCCAAGTTGTCACCTGGGCATGGTTTCAAATGCTGAACTTGTCATGTCAACTGAATGGAAGTTATACTCCAAAATTCAAGCTTTGAAGATTTTGTATCCATTCAATCTTCGATACTTGGCTGAAGTTCCTACATTGCATGCAAGTCAAGGTCATTGTCCATCGTCAGAAATGCATTTTTTTTTTTTTTCAATTTTTCTTTACTTTTATAAAGTAAAAACATTTCAAAATTTACATTAATAAATTGGCGAAATGTCTATATTTTTCTGGAAGAAAGACTGGAAAGGACATCTAGAAATGATTGGAAGAACCTACCTGAATTTAAACACTATAAGAAGGGACTGGGTTTCAGAGGGTTGCTGTATCACTTTCAATTTTTCTTTACTTTTATAAAGTAAAAACATTTCAAAATTTATAATCATAAATTGGCAAAATGTCTATTTCTGGATGAAATACTGTAAAGGACATCTAGAAATGATTGGAAGAATCTACCTGACTTTTATACACTATAAGGAAGTGGGTTTCGTAGAGTTGCTGTATCCTATACATACGTACCCCGGATCACTGTTACAGCTGTATACCATTGTTAACACATATCCCTATTATCTATGTGCAACTTGTCTGCCAGCCACATCAATGATATTTCATTTAAATGAAATTCTATCAGGAATCGATAATGTCTACGTTTTAATAATTGATTTTGATATAAGGGACAGGATACGACTGTTACATCGCGTCAGCTCCAGTAAGGGCCGATGTGATTGCATACAAACACGGACGGCCAACCGCCACGATAAGAAAACATGTTATTGTATAACCAAACAACTACAAATTATTGTCTATTTTATTGCGAAACAATAAATATACTACACGCAGACATGACAACTACCCATGACTACACCATGGCTGATAAATTCGCAATTCATCGTTAATATCAATATATACTCTCCTTTTTCCAAATAACTGAATTATACAAACTATGAAAATGACGATATCATGCAAGTTCTGAACAGGTTTTCAAATGCCTCATATCATACCACGGTTGTAGTATAATCGTTGTTTTATGTCACGGACATAATTTTACGTCAGAAATGTGTAAAGAAGAAAGCATGTACAAATAATAAAAAATATATGAGAGAAACAGAATATATATCACGAATTTTTAAGAAAAAAATGCGAAAAAAAACCCCGATTTGTCCCCTATTTACATATTGTTAAATTGGAGGTAATGGTAAAGATGCGTATAATATTTACATGTGCAGATGATGATAAGACTTGGTAAATGTTTTTCAACCTTTATTTACAGAAGACCTCCATCTTCAAGCTATATGGCTATATACTTTGGCATCAATTCAACAAAACCATTTTGTTTGCAATGCCGGGTGATCTAGTTGCCGTCGAGGATGATAAACTTGCTGTACACGGTCGACTCCCAACCCTCCTGTGACATTAACACAGCTCCGGCTTTTCCATATAATTTCCTCGGAGGTCTAAAATTTTAAGAAAACTGTGCAAAAGAAATGAAATAGCGCCTGAATTTATCTAACTGTTACCACACCGAAGCCTGAAAGACACACCTCCTAAACAGTTATGACAGCGATATTGCTAGAATTACACCAATTTTTATCGCCGAGTCGTTGAAAAGGCACACCCTTCACCATTAGGCATCATTACCGAAGCTGTAACACTGTAATATCACTGAGAAGGTTTATCATTGTAGATATATAAAGATATTCGTTTTCAAATTAAAAAGCAAAACTGAAATCCTATGTGTATATTTTAGATCGTGACATAAAGCCCAATTGTACATATTTCATATACCATTCAAAACTGATAATATCAAACTACTTCATTTTTTTTGTGTTTTTTTTTGCGAATTCTGATACTGGAAACTACTTTTTCTTTATAGATCAATCGATTAGCGCTGTGTATATATATATACACTCAACAGAAACACAATTGTATAGCCTGATATTGTCACAATAGTAGCTGTACCACACTGATCGCGGCTCGGTTATCAACCAAGACTCCCCAGCGACAGGACCCTCATCTCCTCCCAACAGCGAGCCATAGATCACTTCATTGTAACAGGGGCATGCTAAATTCTGAATAAATTAGAAATCAGAAGTTTTTCGAGCGCTGATGTTGTAATGATAGAATACTGCAGTAAAGAGTGTGAAATAATGACAGTTAGCGGCATTACATCACCGAACCTTCAAATCCCAAATACAGCGTGCAGCCCTAACCCATCAAACCATTTTTTCCCTTTAATTTTATTTTTCCGAACACGCTCTCTTTCTCTAGATCCTAAATTTCATTTACACTTTTCCCCACTTTAATTTCGTTTATGTTTCAAGTCAATTTCAAGCAATTTCAATGACAGTCCTAAGTTTGGTAGAGATTTTATCACATACGGTGGGACTTGACATCAACATACCGCCACTATACCAGTGGAAATAATTCCAGTTAAATTGAAATTGGACGGAAAGACAACCTGCGATGCATCCAATCGGGGCGGGCCGCTGATAATAGCTTTTGTTTATGACGTCTCCAACAATACTGGTGACAGTTTATGACCGCGTGCTCTGACAAAGGTAGGAAGACCAAATTTGTGCGATATTGACAGTTATTTTCAATAATCCGTCGGGCGTGCTAGTTAATCACCGTCGTAGTCCCCGCTTTGTTTAGAAATGATTGAAATAGGTGTTCTCGCTTGTACAGGAACGGCGGCCGTGAATTATTGACGGAACACAACATGCTTTATGCCAATTACTGGTTTCGTGTTGAACGGCCAGGAATACATAATTAGCCAGAAAAAATAAAACTCAAAATACTTGAGCCACAACATCGTTACCTCCAGGGGAACCTTCCTGACAGCAACTCATCCATTTAGAAATCAAGTACATAGATCAACGAGATTTCAGATTTTTTTTTTTTACAAGAATTTACTTGATAATGTCTACTTTTTCTTTCATATTTTGTTGTTCAGGGGGAAAAAACATCGGAAAACTAAATTATTCTGTGAAAAGCATATCTAGAAAGATGGTAATTACGCCAACAAAACACAATTTTTCACCCATAGATTACAGTAATATAGGCTATGACTGATACCGGTATAGGAGAATTAAATGCCCTCCTTTATTAAAGATCATTTCTAAAATGAGTACAACTTAAACGACTTCAGAAAATTACATCATTATCGAACATTCAAATCACACTGATCTATCACTTTTAGACGAAATCATTTTAAAAGAACGTTTCAATCATACGTCACAGATAATTGAGTCATAAAAAGGAATTTTTCTTACACATTTAATTATCCGTACAATTGAACGGGCCTACACAATCGCCTGGTGGGGTGGTTGTGAGATATATATACGGCACTGTCCATTATATAGGTAAGACGATGTCAATATTATAAATCTGATCGAGTCATGCTTATACCATCAAACAATTTAAATAATTCATTCAATTTACGAAATCAGTCGGTGCAGTGAGATTTTAAATTTAACCCCCCTGAACTATCTGTCACAATATGAATATAGCATAAGGTTTATTCAATAATATAAACAACCTCTTCTAAATAAAGCTTATTTTTAAATCCCGTTCTCTCCCCAGTCTGGTTTGCAGGCAAATAATTTACAAAGTATTCGGACTAGCCTCCTTACAATTTCACTACAAAGGTGTGCTCGGTACCATTGACAGGTTACTAGGCCGTTTCTAAAGCTCAAGTGGAATACTCGGTAGGGTCTCGCTCACCAAACCCCACGACAGAAAGGGACGGATAATTATATCTCGTATTTGTTTTGACGGATATTATACTTGTTTAATTGAAGATCAACCATTCTGTCCCCCATTTATGGGTCCTGCACCAGCATGTTGTTACCCGACGATTTTCACATCATAAAAAAGTGCCCTATGTGTGTAGTAAAACCAACGTATTAGGTCCCGACATGTATGTCTGAACAGAGCGGCAGCGACATGTCATAAAGGTGTGCACAGGTATTGCATGCTAGTCATCTCCGAGGAAACGCATTAAGCCCTTTGATATATTCAATAGTCAATAGGTGGCATATTTCTGTTGATGTGTATGTATACAGGCGACTACCCACATCCCTGAAGCGTAGTTAATACCAAATTTCATCTAGATACATTAAAAAATTTTCCACATCGTTAATTCCTGTTCTTGTTTGTCAAATTACAGGTATCTAGCACTTGATCAGGTGTAAATTTCTGGCTGTGTTCAGCGATGTTTATCGTGTGTATCAGCCACAAGATGTTACACACACTACTGATAAACTGCAAGCCCATTTCAATAAAGAGATATTTCATTATATGCTGACAAATTTTTACGATATCTTCTGACAACTGGAAATTTGTTGAAAGTTCAAGGCCTGGCACGATTGGGTTTTCTCCCGTAAACAGTCATCAGGTTTTCAGGTTCAGTGGAACGAAGCTATTTCTAAATCATTCAATCTTTGTATACTTAATATAACTGTGGGAGGAATATAAAGACACTTTTACTTGTAGTCTTTCCTGTTTATCTCTTGACGGCAAAAGGAACCCCCACAGAGTTCAAACTTCATGCCTGGAAACGCCTTACGCCGTACACAGGACACGCTCAGAAGCAAGGGGTAACAGCCATTTTTTTTACAATTTGCACCTTAGAAACTAAAAACATTGCTTCCATTCCTGCTGTAAAAATTAAACAAGGACTTGAAAATGTCAGCCAGATAATGACTCTTCAAACACTCAATAAAACAGAATTCTGAATGTCGGATCTAGAAATAACAACCATCTCCATACTTCTAAACAAACTGTGAAATAGCAATACAATGATTAGACACTGTGTAGGGATGCAGAGATGGCGACAAAGCATCAGAAATTCCGTTAATCCTGACTGGTTGATTGTAAACGGATCAATTGAAGGTCACCGAATGTCCTCGTACGACCGATGATCGTAACTGTTTTCACTCTCATGCTCCGACACACACACACTGACAATGGTAGTCAATTTACCAGCCTAGTTGTATCCCCCCTCCTCACTTAGACATCCAATCAATGGTAATGATTGAAACACGGATCCCCCCTCCCCCCTCCCTCGATCGACATCCTAACAACGCGCTGCCAGCACATGGCATTTAAGATCAATGGGTTAATGACTGTGCATAGCTGTATTCTTTTTCTCACTGGTACAACATATGTCAGCTGACCTGTTTAATAATTCAGCCATGAAACTTGATCCGGCCTAATGACAAGATCAACCCTGACGATAATGTCCGTCATTGTCCGGCCGGTCGGGGACAAGATACACTGTATCATCCTCCCGAGCCTGTCACACCACACCACCACAAAAGCCTCGTCCTGACACTGTGTAAAACACACGTATGACAATATTTACAAATTGAGTCCGACAGTGAAATGATAACAGAGTATATTTGCTAACACCTCATTCGATCCCTTCAAAAAATACCAAACAAATTTCAAAACCTGATTGAAACAAAAGTAAATAGCCTCATTTTCTATTTTAATTGTCTGTCATGATGCCATGAGCAGACCTGGTGGCACGTGTACAGAAAATTTATTTTCAAAAATCAACCCTTGTCAAAAATTATCTTCATTTTCAGTACAAAGTATTAAGCCTAAAAATTCAGCTTAGAACAACACAATTACAACATATTTTGAGATGAGTTTAAATTTACGAAAAATAACGGAAATCTTTTGTGAAGGTTAATAAACAATATACAAGTGTACGGCAAGTGAAGAACAAAAAGAAGACAACACTGTCGATGAGAGAAACGGCCGGCCTGTCGACAATATCTGTATAATCTACGTAGATGTGCTAGGAAATCAATGAGACTACACCAACAACTGTCACCGGGGTACGGAGTCGAACACAATGACAACGTTATTCCCAGCCGTGTACTGTTGCCATGTACCTCCATCCCGTCCACACGACACACAATCAATATCATATTTTTATTAAAACACATCGAACAATGGTGCGTACCATTTTGAAACATCCGTTTCAACAAACTGCATTATTAACGTGGCTGTCGTCCGGGTGAAGCTGTCGGCCATGTGTTATGTGCATAGCACGATGTGATAGTAACTTTGAAGTCCTCGTATCACTGCTAAATATTTGATACTCTCTACAGTTGTCAGATATCCTTATGAACGCTCCAATGACATTTTCATGGTGGCTGTCGGAAAGTGGATGTTAGTTTATCAGGTCTGCTGAAACCTCTATCTACCTACCCCGTCTCACAAATCACCGACTAAGTCACTCTAAACATCCACACTTTCCTTTAATAAGATATCCATGATTAAATGAAAATACAAAGATATTGATTTAGACAGCAGAATCATTGACAGAAATCGTACAGAAAGAATACACTGCTGGATGTCTTATAGGAGTAATGGAGGTGTAAGGTTTGGCCGTGTGTAAACCTAGAAAGATTGTATTGACACACACAATGGTATCCGTCTCCCTAGCCTATTGTGTAGGTGTACAAACGCATCTGACGCCGCTCTACTATAACCAAATAAAGATATTTGTGCAATACTTAAATGTCAAATAAACTGGAATGAAATAATAAGTAAACAATTTTTATCTATTTTAATTGTATTTAAAACTGGAAATAGTCTGTATTATTAGAATAGTAATCATGATAAGATGATTTTGTTTTCCAAAGATATGGTAACCCTAACCCTGCTACAGGGCCAGTAGGGTGATGGCACTCTGCTACCAAACAAAACCCAGGTTATATCTACAACAGAACCTGTCTTTACCGACACCTAGTGGGACTGAATCATTGGGACGGATATGAGAGTATAAGTAAACCTGTCTTTACCGACACCTAGTGGGACTGAATCATTGGGACGGATATGAGAGTATACGTAAACCTGTCTATACCGACACCTAGTGGGACTGAATCATTGGGACGGATATGAGAGTATAAGTAAACCTGTCTATACCGACACCTAGTGGGACTGAATCATTGGACGGATATGAGAGTATAAGTAAACCTGTCTATACCAACATCAAGGATTGGGTCAGAATCACCAGACTTTCGGGGCCAAATAATCAGGTCACATTACAGAGAATATCGGTAAAGTCAACGTTTTACTGCAGCCACTATATATATATATACATCTACTTAACCGGTTTACTATATGAACTTAAGAAATTAAATGATCGTGCTATGACAGCTAAAAAAGTCACATTATTTTGGTAATTATATAATTTTGTCCTGCTTCAAACACTTAAGAATGACTATTTTTGGAATCCTAACTATTTCTATCAGATATTTCTACTCATTATATTTGCTGGACTTCAGGGTTGTAACTTGCTCATTGTGCAATGTGCATCCAAACATAGAGAAAATAAACATTATTTTACCTAATTTACACAATGCAATTGTTCCAAATATCATTGTTTTACCTGCGTATCAGGATCACTGGTAACGAACTGAACCTAAAACTATTCCAGTTCCACATTTTCCTTCCTAGTCAGTAATTACAGGGAGGAAACAATACTTAATGTTCCCTACATTGTGACCTTCACAGTATGACCTTGCCAGTAAGACATTCAGAATATCTTTCAACGACCTTGAAAACAAGAGTAATGAATGAGAGTAAAATTCAATGATCTTGAGAGAGGTCTATATTAACAAAGATAGATACAATGACCTTGGGAGTAAGACTCAATGATCTTGAGAGAGGTCTAAAGTAACAAAGATAGATACAATGACCTTGGGAGTAAGACTCAATGATCTTGAGAGAGGTCTAAAGTAACAAAGATAGGATACAATGACCTTGAGAGTAAGATTCAGTGACCTTGAATAAGGGTTAAGAGCGGTGTTGGAAACGGTGTAGAATACGTAAATACCTAAGTTCACCTCTTGCTCCTTGCTCCTCATGAATGACTTAGCTACCACCAAAGACTCTAAGCCTGTGATCCTTACTGACGAGACCCCCCCCCCCCCCCTCATGTGTTAAGTCCTTGCTGTTTACAGCCTAGACAAGGGCATTAATGTTGCTCATCTTCTTTAAGTACACTTACATGTTGTCTTTCAGTCATAAAAACCAGCAATTTTTTCTCAGCCCGTTGTCCCTGCATATTAAATGCCCCAAAGCAGGCTTGGACAGAATGGCCAGACGTTTGTTCATCGTTCGCCCCTATTTTACGAAAGACTTAATTACTGGTGGCAAAATGGCCAGACGTTGTTTCCTCCTACCCTGCAGACCATGTAATGACCGTGACAGAATGCTAAGGTGCTTTTTCATTTTTCCAACCTCTTTACCGCACCACATAATGACCAGTCACATGGACAATCCAGACACTGTTGACCCGCCTCCAGAGCTGTTTGGTGTGTGATACAGATTGAGTCTAAGAATTGCTGTGGTTCTACAGCCTGGACAACATAGGTGGTTCTACAGCTGGGACAATACACTGTCACCTTCTGGATAGGAATCGTGTCATTGGTCACGGGACTTCTCAAACTGGTAGTCTTCTCATATGTAAACTATACATTCCAGCTTGGGAGCATTTCTCTATGGTAACCGTCAGTAAAACTTGTTACCATGGTAACCGTCAGTAAAACTTGTTACCATGGTAACCGTCAGTAAAACTTGTTACCATGGTAACCGTCAGTAAATCTTGTTACCACGGTAACCGTCAGTAAAACTTGTTACCACGGTAACCGTCAGTAAAACTTGTTACCACGGTAACCGTCAGTAAAACTTGTTACCATGGTAACCGTCAGTAAAACTTGTTCCATGGTAACAGGTTTTTTTACACTGAGGAAGTTCAACATTTAACTTTGAGAACAATTACCTTAAAGTTGACGAAATCAAACTTTTTACCTTGGTACAGCTTCAAAATGGTCAACACTAAAAGTAGCTGGTTCAACAGTTAAATTTGCATCTTATATGACATCACACATTTACCAACCATCTCGTACTTTATAGATATTGTTATTGGACAAGAGAACTTTCTACGCCTTGTATCAGTCCTGACAACTTGTGGCATTAAGCCAGGCGCTATCTCAACCAGAAGAAACATACCAATAACAAAATCTCATAAGGGCCGGTCTGTCTTTATCGGCCTGTCTCTGGCTTTATTCTTTCATTATGGGATGGACACATGAATGATGCAATGAGCAACACTTAGTCCTGATGCAATTTTTCAAGACTTTTTTTTATTTTTATTCCATTTATACCTTTCTTATTTTGGGTCATCAACCTACGGAAAGTGGCAAAGAAACACAAAACGGAGTCCAGTGAAATGTCATGAACAATGTTTTTGGCCACCGTTGCTTGGTAACAGAGAGGTCCCGCGAGAGCTGCTGACAACTTTTAACGTTTTCTAGATGGCCTGTAATCTGTGTTTGAAGATGCATTCCAATTTCCATGGCGAGGCTCTTGCTTCGTTTCCCATCACAATTATTGCTTTTTGCAGACATATAGATCAGTACCGGGTTCAAAAGGTTTTCAAATGCTTTACATCACTTGGTTCTTCTTAAACATATATGAGCATGTTTATAGCGGCGCTACTTTTTGCAGTTCGCTTTATTTGCCATGAGTTTGATTTGTGCCACTTTAACTGTCAAAAATGCTTCTGTAATGAAAATCCATTGGGATCGTACTACACCCCCAGGCTGCCACAGCACACACGTACATAATATACTGTCAAAACAATCGCCTCAGATGTAGGAACCGACCCGAAAAACTACCGCTCTAAACTTAAACAGACCTTTCACCCTGTGACCTCTACTGTCAACAATGGACTATTCCAATCAATATGGATCATACCCAACATGCACAAAATTAAGGGTAGACAGGATAGTCATAATCCATATTTTCCAATGAACTACACCAAGCAGGAGGCAGAAAAGTTTTAAAATAGGCAGAAAATTGATAGGTCATTATCTTGTGTCTGAATGGCTTCATTTTTGTTCTCCAAATTTTTGTTTTGTTCAAAAGGAACATGTAGGCGCTATCAATATTTTTCATGACTGAAATGGACCAATTTATTTTCTAAGGTCATTAGACACATTGACTGTTTCAATAACGAAAATTGAAAAAAGAAGTTTATATATACATGTGCTATCAATAATTTGTAGAACTGGAATGGGCCTATATAATTGTATTAGTCAGAATGGCTATCTAAATGTAATAAGGCGGTAGTTACTATTGCCTCCGAGTGCCCAAACTTAGTTAGAACTGTGAGCAGATAACTTCCAAGTCACATTATTTTTGTTTGATAGCAGAAAATGCATGGCACATGGCATTAACGGGCCGATGGAGAATGGTCTCCACCTTATCTGTACTACCACCTGATGGCTAGGCCCACTATCTCAGCCTGGTACATGCAATGATACAAAACAACCACCCCCACCCTCCAAACTGGTATCTCTGGAGTCACCCTATTACACCATCAGCAAACCATTGCCTGCTCTTCTCCCATCAACAGACCCGAAACCCTTTCATCCTGTCTCGCCTCCATGAACATATATTAACTTTCGCTAATCCGACAATCTTCTATCCTTTATATGGTGGCCTTGATCTTGAACCAAGACATTTCCATAAGAGAAACGTACCTATAATATCGTAGTCTGTCGACACATAACATTTCCCATCATCAGTGTGAGTAGCAATTAAAAATAGAAACACAACACAATAGTCTAGAGTGTAGATGCAAAAATCATCCAGTCAAAGAAGATAAATATACAGCTGATCCAGTCACTGAGGTCAAACACACAGCTGATCCAGTCACTGAGGTCAAACACACAGCTGATCCAGTCACTGAGTTGAAACACACAGTCGTCAACCAGTCATACAAACATCTGATCCAGTCTTTATGTTCAAGTGTTTTCAGGAATTAGTTAAGAACAACTAATTCATCATGATGCAATCATGATTGTTTAGGTCAACTGCTTCCCTCGAAGCATTAAAATCACAATACTCCCGTGATATTTCGGCGATCCTGACATTCCACTAATACATACTGCTATAACACCCACACTACGGCATCTTTCTTGAGTGCATTTAAAACATAATCGAAGGATTAGTGGCAATGAAATCAAGAGGGTTTCGTTAAATGAAAGAACGATGTGTTATTGCTGTGCTTTTTTCCAATAACGTCAAAGCTCCTAGTTTCCTTCATGTAATGACCATAAAAACGAAAAAGAGGAGAACAATTATATGCAAATGACTGGGTGATTAATGAAACACATTGGTGACCATTAGCTCGTCCAGTCACAGACAGAGAATTTGGTGTGAGGACGAGTATGGTTTCTGATGCTGGTACCGGGAAGATAAACCGAATGGCACAGGATTTGAATCTATTTTTGTTTGGACCAAAAAAATGCATTACAAGACAAGGAATCACAATTGGGAATTTTAACACAGTGTTTGACCAATAAAGCAACAGAGGGTATATATATGTATATGCTACCTTACATGTTAAGCTGCGAGTAAAGTTAGATTTATCTCCCTTTAACATTTTCTAAAATAGCATTACTATAATTACTAAGAATTAACTGGTTATTTGTACATGTTCTACTGCACTTATAGTCCTAGTGATTATTTTGAAGTGGTAAATCGAAAAAATCTGTAAGACACAGATGCCCTTGAGGCCACGTTAAATTATAGGAAAAATGGTGTTTGTTGTTGTAACGTGAAAAGTATGAAAATAGCATGTGACTTAAAATGTCACTTTAAAACACTGACTCATAATTTATCGGAGTTGACATCATCTGCTTTAATTATTTACCAATCATTGATTGGTTCTTTTCTGATAATACTGCTTCCCTATACACTAATAAGTGTACTGGGACTACAAAACCTACACAATGCCATGCCTAGTTATAAACTTACAGCCGTCTGTATATTCTAGGGTATATACGGGTGTAAAAGTCCACTAGCCCGATATCTAGTGCTTGTATATTTCAAAACAGGGTTAGGGACACATTCAATATGTACTATGAATATTTATCTGAAGATAGTAAAAAAAAAAAAAAATCTTTTCAATTTTTTCTCAGAAATTGCTCCCAAGTTTTTTTTAAAACCAACAACTTACAAAAAGTGATGTCATCACTGGCAGAAATTTGAAATTTGTCAGCAAAAAGAGGAACAACCCAAACTGACCATTTCAACTGAGCTGCTATTGTTTAAAGCCCAAATAAACTGGAAGCCAACATTTTCTATTTTATAACAAAGGAAAATAAGTTCATAGGGATACAAACAAGGGATTTTTCTCTCTAAAACATCCAGAAACCTTTTTTATAATTGACACAAAAATTTAACGTGTAATTCATTGCAGTTTAATTATCAATGACAACAATAACGTTTAAGAACCTATTTCTCTAAAACATCCAGAAACCTTTTCATGATTGACACAAACATTTGTCAACGTGTAATTCATTGCAATTTTTCATTGACAACAATATAAAATTAAAAAAAAAAACAGGGTACATTTTTTTTCTTTTAAAAAAATAGACAAGAAAAAACTTTTCTGTTAAGGGTTTTTTGTTGGAAGGGGGTACATATCCATCGGATTTGAACGAGTTCTTTCACCAGACTGGCTGCCAAACCGGCCTACACGAGTACGGTAAAGGACAATGGAGGAGTAGGAATTAGAAAAGACAATTCGATTAGGGCTTAATTTCTCGATTAAGTGGAGATAACTGGAAAGACAAGCAGCTATTGAAAAGAGATAATTGAATTCGGTGTCACAGTGTGTTTGTACCGTGATGAATCAGTCTCCGATAAACTAGCGCCTAATTAGTTTAGCACAATTTTGGGCGAAAATATTTCCACAAGTTATCTTGATATGGGCACCTGGTGGACCTCATATAAAGCACGGCTGATAAACCTGCCGGTGCCACACATAGCGAGTGGCTTACAGAATGCCACTTGTGTGGCACAGGGCTCCAGGTTCTGCCGACTGCCACGAAAAGTGTGAGCAGGAAAAAACCAGAACGAGCCGTGAGTTCAAACGGTATCACTGTGAGCAGTAAGGAATTAGAGGTTTTTAGATCTGATCCGATATTCCGATGGAGACATTTGAAAAGGGCTCGGCACAGAGACTCCATTCCGACGTTGCAGGTAACAAGACAAATTGGGCTTTGTACCAACCGCACACACTACTGGAATCGACATAGCCAATAAACTGTAACATGAACATTTCCTTTTCTTAAGAAACCGTGTATGTGTCCACTTGCCACATAAAGACATACTTTATTCAAATTTTGTTAAGTAAATTTTAGAAGTACATACATATAATTGGCAATAAGTTTGAAACCGCTGCTGCCTTACGATACAAAACCTAACGTTTAACGTGAGAGAATAAAGGTTAACAGCCCACAGACAAAAGACCAGAAGATATTCAAATGCTGAAACAAGGGTTCCCAGCGGAGCAATATTGTCCAAAATGGTCTATCTTACACTTATCAAATTGACGGGTAATCAGCTTGCAATGTGCTAAATGGTAGCTGGCGAGCCTTACAGCGGCCATAATGCTCGTCAGAACATGTCGTAACATGGGCTATATCTGGCTCCGTAGCCTTCATTGCCCTATGGGGACTTTCCTACCTTGTCATTGATCTGTACACAACCCGACATTGCTCCCCTGGGATACCCTACCTATTTTTGACAAAGGTATGCTGGCCAATGTCGGCCGGTGAAATGTCACAGCTGATGTTTAACACCGTTTTCCAGATTTGCTCTGTACCTAAAGACTTGGGTCTTGACAAAATCTACGTTATCTAATCTCTTCTGGAAAGATCAGTGTTAAAATGACCCAAATTAACTTCGATTTACGCTGACATTTAAGCAAGAAGTACTGAGCACGGTCATACTTTTTATACAGCAGGCATAGATTCATCGTTCTGGTTTTGAATAATTAAGTTCCAGGACTTTTAATGACTTACATAAATTTCAATCAATTGAATTAACATTTTTTTTGTAAGAAATTCTGTAATCAAAAGATCTTGTGACATCTTCCTGTAAGTTTAAATGAGTACCTGCAGCAGAAACAAGTCTTTGAAAATTAAATTTTGAAAAATTGAGTTAAATTCCAGGACATTTTACAAAGATAAAGAATTGATAACAATGAATCACAGACATTCACTGAATGATGTTAAAAAGAATTTGAACACGCTTCTCTTAAAAATTCATTTTGAAGATTCCATATGCTAATTTTGTCCCCAATAAGAACACCCTGACAAAATCTATTGGAGTTTTATATGAAATTGACTATTGAATTATTGATGCAGTAAGGTTGTTATCTTAGTTTACATGGCGATAAAACAATACTGTCAGCGTCCCACCAGTACTGGTAACAAACGTGAAGTAGAACCAGCTCAGACGCTGGAAATTAAATATTGATACAGCCCATGTTTATCCAACGATGATGTAAGGTAAAGTGAGAAAGTCTGTTTACGAGTGTTAGATAGATATATAAGATATCTAACAATGATGTCAGGTAAAGTGAGAAAGTCTGTTTACTAGTATTAGATAGATATATAAGATATCTAACAATGATGTCAGGTAAAGTGAGAAAGTCTGTTTACGAGTGTTAGATAGATATAAGATATCTAACAATGATGTCAGGTGAAACACAGGTTCAGCTGAACACTAATCTAAGATATCCTTCCAATTATAACTTCTTTAGTTGTTTTTTTTAAACTTTTCAAAACTTTTTAAAAATATTTTCTTTACAATTTAACATTTGAGATCATATCCCTTTAACTTGCAATAGTATTTCTGTTAGCAGTCCAATATTTAAAAAAATTATTGAAATAATTAAATCTTACCACATCAATACTACGGTAACCGTCACTGCGTATTCAATTTTAAAAAGATTTTTTTGTAATTATATGGAAAACTAAATATACTTAAGGAAAAAAATCCTCTCTTAAATTTTCATTTAAATACACATTTGATTCAAACACTGTCAAAAAACTCCATTCAGATTTTTAATCTGTTCACTTGATCTACAACAGCTTGAAATATTACTCCAAACCAAATAGATTTGACTATCTAATTTTGTCTAAATATCCTATTTAAATGTGTGGTGTTTAACAACTTAATATTAAAATAACTAAACAGCAATCTACATAAAACATTTACCAGGTCTTATCATAATTCCCATTTAAATATTTGATTTTTCCGATAATCGTAACATGCTTTACTCAAAACATGCAGTATTTACATAAATATATTCTGAAAACTAACATTAACCTCAGAAATCTGGATATTTATTTTGTTTTGCAGTTTATTTTATATCACATATGCTAAACAAATATTATTTCATTCCACGCTTCCAAAACAGGTACACACCACCAATATTTCTTTACCAGACATGGAGTGTCAGTTCGGCAATTACGTCAATGAATTTGTCTTTCTTACGAAGCTGCAGTTATGGCTTGTGTGAGCAACTTCCTGTTCAACAGTCCGTGACCAATATTTTCACCTGTGGGTATATGATCCTACCTGGCATATTTACAGGCGAGCAGGCAGTTACCTGTCATCTATCATTATACCCGGCAAACACTTCCTGTTAGCACATGTCAAACATATTAACAGCTATTTACTCACACACCATAACACACTCTACCCAATATTACGATATTGTACACTGTTGATGAAACATGTATTTATGCATCAAGTCCCTTTGTAATGTTGTGACAAAAGGGTATGCACCATTAAACAATTAATCCATCAACCGTGAACTTTTAATATTGAAAAATGATGAATTTTAACAAAGGACAGAAAATGTATTTAAATATAAATAGATTTATTTTGAGTTTCCAAACTGTGCATAGATAACGAATTCATATCTCACACTTTAAGCTAATGAAATTCAATTACAACATGAACAAGTTGAAGCTGTGTACTTTGTCTAAACCAGAATTTTGACAAAATCATTTCATAATGATATCAAGGGTAAAAAAAAATTTTTTTTAGTTAACGCAAATTATGTTGCTTATTTGTGCTTTCATGCCACTATTTTCATAAGACGACAAAAAAGCGTACACAAAAGGATCTTGTCATTGAAATCTGATATCTGCTGCAATCTTAAAGCTACCGAAATTATGCAAGAAAATTCAATACCTACTTCAATCCTAATAAAAATTAAGCATCAATTTCAGTGTTAAACATGGCAAGAAAATTGATCTTAAAGCAAGTTCGAAACCGAATTGAATATGTACTCTTTTTTTCCTTGGTAGAGAATTAAATTGCCCGGTGTTAACTTAATTATATTAGAAGCCTCAATATTGTCAGAGTAGGGTATGACAAAACGATCTTCACTCGAGTTTGTTCAACCTTGAGCCAATTTCTTCTGAGAGCGTAATAATTACCAAATTAAACTACAAATGCCCTTGAAGTTGAAATTGCTTTCAAGAATGGCTGCGTCTGCGGAAGACTAGGACAAACAAGTAGTGAAAAGAGCAGCTATCCTTGCAAGGTTAAAACAAGATCTTTTACGTATAAAGTTGCAAATCCTAAAACCTCAAGAATAACCGGCCTTGCCAATTTTTTTAAGTGTAACAAAACACCACTGCTAATATAAATGACTTATTCTAGGTGCCCAGTAGACTAACTACAGGGCTATATTCTGGTGTACAGTTCCAAAATTAGATATTTAATATTTTCAGTCTAAACATTTCGAAAGTTCAGATAGCTAATATTGGCAGTGTACACTTGTGCAGTTCAGATAGCTAATATTGGCAGTGTACACTTCTGAAGTTCAGATAGCTAATATTGACAGTGTACACTTCTGAAGTTCAGATAGCTAATACTGGCAGTGTACACTTCTGAAGTTCAGACAGTTAATACTGGCAATGTATCCTAAGTAGGGACCTGAGTCACCAAGACCAATGGTGTAAGAAAAGCGACCAACAAAAACCTAATTAATACTTAGTAAAATGTAACATGTTGGTGTCAGCCACTTCTGAAATTTCAGAGAAAACTATTTCTTCTAAATTGAATAAACGGAAGGCCAATATTACCTCTTTGATCCACTGAACATTCAATTATGACTTTATTTAAATGTTTTTCTATTATGATTTCACTAAACAAAATATCCCAATAAACACCAACACAGTTTAATCTAATCGTGTTCTTTGTATGTAGTTTTAATTATGTAAGTCCGATTTGATAATTAATACTTTGTATGTAGTTTTAATTATGTAAGTCCGATTTGATAATTAATACTTTGTATGTAGTTTTAATTATGTAAGTCCGATTTGATAATTAATACTTTGTATGTAGTTTTAATTATGTAAGTCCGATTTGATAATTAATACTTTGTATGTAGTTTTAATTATGTAAGTCCG